>JAIPRK010001162.1:43567-90607 GCA_025469195.1 Chaitophorus viminalis
TTATTATCTTGTGTTCTTTCTTTATAGCTATCACTGCTATTAGTGTCATACGTACAGTACGTACTGTGTCTTTGGCTATAACTTTTTATTTCTTACTTATTTTGTTTAATATTTAAAATAACTCATATATCTCAGTACACGAGTACATCAACATGGTAAAATGTTACTACCGAAACAACGAAAGTCATAGACAAGCTGCTTATAGCTATGGAATTAAGTATCCTGATCGTAAAAAACCATCGTACAATGTTATAAACAGATTAATGTCTCGATTTTGGAAACGGGTAAAATTACATTATCCTTAACTAATAATAAAGTTGCAAATTTTGGTATTTAGATACGTCTGGGCCGTGATTTGATTTTAATCTTTCCTAAAAGTTCCACTTATAATCAGATATTTACAGATTGTCATAATAAATCAGCGTTCTAATTGAGATTAATTAAATCAGGCAATTCGTGTTTTGCTAGGTAACATAACTATTATTATAATTATTCAAAAACATAATTTACTCTAACTTGGTCAATTTTTATTCAATTTTATTTTTTTTTTTTTTTTTGAACTGTTTTAAAAAATATGTTCAACAATATAGCTATCTTAAAAATTTGAAATTCTTAAATGCATAAAAAAATTTTTCGACAATTTTTGAATTTTTTAAAAAAAAAATTAAATTTTATACCATTGAATCAGAATTTCCATACTTAGTATTGTAATAAAAACCGCGTGTAAATATATTGATTTTCCATGGAGATATTAAGGGTGATACGGGACTTTTGGGACATGCTGTATATCACCTCGACTATTTGTCTCGTCTTCTTATATACTATCACTTAACTAGAGCGCTCCCGTCTCTACATTCAATATTCATGCTTACTTGCTAATTGTTAAATCGTAATAACTTAACCTAGTTTGATTACATTATTACCTTACTCACTTTATCATAATTGTTTTCTAAACAGTTATTTCCTTTCTATATTACAAATTTTTACTTATTGCTAGTTCCTGCTAATTGTTTATCTATCTATGTCCGTCCCACTTATTCCTAACAGTACCGACAGGCCTATATGGCCTACCATGAATTATTACCAGCGTAATTTGTGGTACGTTCATGGGCGCACATTGGGGGGGGGGGCAAGACAGGGCACTTGCCCCCCCCCTGGAAAAAAATATTATGAACTTGTAGCTCAATAAATATTACCACAATATTACCTTATTACCAAGGCCAATTATTTATTGAAATCACTTTTAAGATATGAAATAAGTATAAAAATATACTCATTGTTATCGTATATTAACATCATAGATAGGTTGTAGTCTGTAGTTCATATTCTGTAGTTACCTATACGTAAAATTATTTATCGCAGATAATTTATGGTAAATCCATAAAGATCACAATATAGGTTATAGGTACTACAAATATTTTATCAGACAACATTGACTGCATTTTAGTCGTTCACTTTCTGTGTGACATTATATTTAGTGCTGATTGCTGAGCGTCATTAGTGATTATTCAATATTATTTTTTAAAATTTTTAATTTTTACTATGGATATTCGATCGTTTTTAATTGAAAAAAAATCTGATGAAGATAATGCATCTGCTGTGCTTGAGCCACACACATCGAAAAATACAAATGTTTCTGCTCAAGTAAATTCAAACCCGGAATGTTCTACGTCAATAAATACGGTACCTTCATTAACTATTAATTATACGCCAAATGATTGTGAGTCATATCCAGATTTAGAATTTTATATTAATAAATCAAATTTATCAGATGAACTTAAATATAAATTACTAACAAAACCATATGTTCCTTCTGATAATTATGATCTTAAGAATGACAGTATTACACAAAAAAGGAATTTTAAAATAGAATGGCTTAAACAATATCGACGGTTAGTTTATTCTAGACATTTAAAAGGCGGCTTATGCAAACATTGTGTTGTTTTTCGTCCTGTCGTTAAAAGAGGATTATTAGGAACGTTCATTGTTTGTGAATTCACCAAGTATAAAGATTTTCATTTTCACGCAAAAAAACATATGTAATCTGAATGGCATAGAGATTCGGTTTCTCAATCAACAGATTTTTTAAAAATTATGTCCAACAAAGAAACAAGTGTTATAGATCAATTAAATACTGCTCAACACTCACAAATCGAATAAAATAGAAAAAAGCTAGTCCCTATTTTGTCATCAATAATATTTTGTGCGACACATGATCTAACAATTAGAGGCAAATTGAGCTGTAGTGGAAATTTTGATGATCTTTTAAAATTTCATGTTGAATCTGGAGATAGCGTTCTGTCTGAGCATTTATCAACATGTCATAGTAAAGCTAAATATACCTCACATCGCATTCAAAATGAATTAATTTTATTATGTGGAAATGTATTATGTGATCAAATTGTTCGAGAAGTAAATAGTAGCTTAAGTTTTTCACTGTTAGCCGACGAAACCTCCGATATTGCTAGCATTGAACAACTTTCGATTGGTATTCGTTATGTTGATAGTTCAAAAACTATAAGAGAATAATTTATAGGATTTAGTGCACTATAAACATTAGATGTAGTTGGTATTGATACTTCTATTTTGACTTCTGTTGAAAAATACGGTTTGGATATGAATAAACTTGTTGGCTTAGGTTTTGACGGGTGTTCAGTAATGGCTGGAAAGGAAAATGGAGTTCAGAAAATAATTTGTGATAAATATTCTAAAGCAACATTTTTTCACTGTGCTTCGCATAGACTTAATCTCGTTGTAAATGATTTGAATGCAGTGACAGAAATACAAAATACTATAGGAGTAATTAAAGAGGTTATTAATTTTTTTCGTGAAAGTGTACTTCGTCGAAAATTGGTTACAAATATACCACTTTAGTGTGATACTCGTTGGTCTTCGAAATATAAATCTATTCGCATTTTTGCTGAAAACTTTATTAATATTAAGTCAGTTTTAGAAAAAATATCTCATAATAATAACTCAGATTTTAAAGTTAACACCACTACTCGCACAAAAGCACACCATCATATGTCACATCAACATCACAATTTATTATATCTTTAAATATTATATACAAATACTCAGCTCAATTAGAACCAGTTACAAATAAATTGCAGGCAAAATCTATTGATTTATACTCGATCCAAAATCATATTCAAGATTTATTAACTATATTTAATAATAATAGAGAACAATCAGATATCGTTTTTAATGATATTTTTAATAATTCCGTATTTATGGCAGAAAAAATTGGCGCAGAAATTAAAATTCCACGTATTACATCCAAACAAAAAAATAGATCAAATTACGAAACCGATTCTGCTGGACACTATTACAGACTTTCTATTTTTATTCCGTACTTAGATTCACTAATATCATCTCTTTCCCGACGATTTTCAAGTACAAATTAAATAGCATTCTTAATAAGTCTACTGCATCCTACAAATATTAAAAAGTACACCATTAATGATTTCAAAGATTATGAAATTGAAAATATGATAGAGGTATCTAATATTTGGTATCAGTATTGGATTGATAAAAATTTGATTGACTTCCAGTTAGATGAAATTTCGTTTGTTGATTTATTGACTCATTGTGAATATTATCCTGTTATTTTTCTAATACTTAATATTTTTATATCACTGCCTCCGACAACGTGGACAATAGAAAGATCGTTCAGTACATTAAGACGAGTAAAAACGTAACTTCGCTCGACTACAGGAGAAGATCGTTTAAATGGGTCGTGTATGATGAGCCTTCATCGTGAAAGAGTAAACGCAAACAAGGATAATTTCATTCAGGATGTCATTAATATGTTTGGAATAAAACGAAGAAATTCGCAGTTCTTATTTACTGATACCGAATAATAATATACTTAATTATATTATTTAATTTCTATTTTTGATAATCTAATATAACATGCATGTATACATTTATATAAAAAAAAAAAAAAAACATTAAATCTTTATTATCTTACATTCAAAAATTTTTTTATTTTGACCCCCCCCCCTAAAATATTTCCTATGGGCACCCATGGGTACGTTGTACTACGTATAAACACTGAAAAAGTGATGACAACTTTCTTTTGTTGCCAGTATCGTATTATAATATATTAACAGCTTAATAGTTATTGATACAATAATATCATTACAGTAATACGATATTCGTCAATTTGCTTATTAATTGTTGATATTAAGTTGTGTACTAAACGTAGCGCGTGATGTTGTTTCAGGAGAGGAATACAAAAGGCACATTTGGGCAAATGCTCGTCGCTGTTGTCCAACGAAAAGTGCCCGCAGAGTTGCGAAAACGAACGCGAAGAACCGGTGTGCGCTTCCGACGGCAACGTGTACAGGTCAGTATCGACAGTGCAATGTCGAATGCGTAATGTTAAATGTTGAGAGATAAGGGTTCATATATATATTATATTGAAGTATTGTCATAGCCTAGTGGCATAAAGCGGCTGTGCGTAATCGTACGGTCACCGGTTTGAATCCGGGCGGCACAGCCGTCCGGTGAGAAAATGCCGCTACCACCAGGAGGGGTGCCCTCCTAAATTAAACACGTAATTGAGTCTTCATAAAAATAATAGTTGAGATATAATGGCCATGATGCTCTAATCTCCCTAACAATATATAAAAAAAAAAAAACGGTTCATATAATAAATTATTATTGATATCATGTGCTGCATACAAACCAGAATTCAGATGACATTTGAAGCATGTTTGAGTTTTTCTTTCGTAGACGGTTTCAACATGGGTTTGGAATTTAGGATATATCCTTATATAATAAAATTCATATATATATTAGGTACATAATAGTGGGATCAGTACACTTTCCCGGAATTTAATTGTCCGACAATAAATTACACGTATTATAAATATATTATAAATAAATCTGTGTCTAAAATTAATAAAATAAATAATTTTAAAAAAACCGGATGGGCCTCGCTCTACTGTACAGTTGGGGGTGGAGTGCACCTCGTTTATAGAATAGGTCATTATTACAATGGATTTGTTAAATTTGAATGCAATGATAGGTATCATTGTATACGAATAACTATTATGAACGGAGTTAATATGTTGGTCTACAATGGGTATATAATAATATAGTATTTTATATTTAAATTGAAATATAATGCAATAGTATACAATTTCGTAAAAATTTAAATTTCAAACAGTCATAAAATTTTAGATTCTAAACGGAGTGATTTTTGAATACTTCTTAAAAAAATCGAAAAAAACGATAAAAAATTACAAAAAAATGGGAAATTTTACGCAAAATCACGTTTTTACAAAATACATTTTTTTAAATGCTCTAACTCAAAAACAAAAAACCGCAACAACTTCAAATTTTCACCAAATCTTTATATTGGCCTTCTCTATACGTGGTTATGTTTTCAATGTATTTTGACATATTTTGACTTATTAATGGACAATTTAAATTATTGATTTTAGTAAAATATTTTTTTTAAACATCTATGAAATTTAATTGGCTGGCCAAAAACTTGAAAATTTAATACAAGGTTTATAATAAGTTTAACTTATCGTAACTAAAAAATATTGGAAATCGTTTCACTCAAATTTTTTTTATAAGCTTATAAAGCTAAAATTTGTATAAAATGTGTCAAAATCACGATAATTTGCAAGTTATTTTGTAGATAAAAATTCATAAAATTTTTTCTGTTTATAACTAAGGTTCAAAATTTTAACACTAGGATATCCATAAGCTACTCTTCAAAAATCTTTAAAAAAATTTCTACCGGACTTGGAGGAAAAAATTTTATGACTGTTTCAAATTTAAATTTTTACGATTTTAAATATTTGTTATAATTCAAAAAGTATAAGTCGCAGAAACTTGAAATTTTCACCAGTTGTTAAGATAGCATTTCCTTCATGTCATATTTTTTTCAAAATATTATATTGATTTTTAAGCCACTTATAGTCATTTACAAAATTCGAATTTTTTACATTTTTTTTTTTTATAATCGGTGATAAAAAAAAATTGACAAATACAAAATACTTGAAAATTTAATAGAATATTCCGCACAAGTAGTTTTTATTGTCATTCAAAAATCATCAAAATCCATAGGCACAATTTTTTTTATAAGCGTTTGAACAGCGAATATTGACATAAAATTACATTTAAAATATAATACAATGTATAATATTCTAGACTGACAAATCATATAGGTTTTTGAAATTTGCTCTGACTCAGAAACCAAATAAGGCAAATACTTGAAATTTTCTGCTTCAGCTAAGAGAGCTGATAAATTGAAATCAGTTATTTTAGGCGATAGCAATAATTCACAAAAAACTTGCCCAAGTACCATCTACATTCACTTTCCTTTCAGAAAAGTTGCCGTTTAAGAAAATCGAAGCATTTTTATTGTCCCAAAACGTGAAGACAGACACAAAAAAAAAACACACACATCATTGTAAAATCAATAGACTCCATTACTCCGTTCAGAATCTAAAAGATATATACTATTTACATTTTAATGTTATGAGCAATTCCCCTTAGAAATGACAGAACAATAAATAGAAAATAGAATATTTTGAACGATTTTCTCTGTCATTTATAATAAATTGCACTATAATACGTTTTTCTCTTTCAGCGTATTCTCTGCGAGACGGAGAATGTGCTCTTCGGTGAATTATATCTTCAGTTCTTCGTTTCATTTAAATTTGCTCGTTAAAAAATAATTCCCCGCCTTAAAGTCGATTTAGCCGAACCAACGGACAAATTAACCCTGGACCACCTTTGCAATACTGGAAATAATGAAAATCCAGATTCCCGTGGACGAAACAGCGATTACATTAATTTGATTGACGCGTATATATATATATATATGTTTACAGGTCAGAATGCGATTTGAAAATGAACACTTGCGGGCAAAAAGTCGTAGCCGTGCCGCCACACCATTGTCCGACCACGGCGTTGTGTCATCAACAATGTGACAAGACCAAAGAGTTCGTGTGCGGATCGGACAACAAACTGTACCGAAATGAGTGCGAAATGAAACGAGAAAACTGTGGGTGAGTACCAACCGATTAATATAATTATTATTGCGTGCGGTTATCGCTCGGGATTAGGTTAGGAACAGACCGAAAACGTGAGAATGCAATTGCCAACAATAAATTAACAAACCGAACACTTAACATTATAATGATTTATAATTTTATAATATACTTTTAGACAATTCGTATAATTTCCTAGAAAATAGTTTGCATCTCGTTAAAATTATAAGTTATAATTTATAACCCTTTAAATTTCTATTTACCCAGTGAAGGTATTATTACCGCAAGCAGGATTTTTTAGAGATGTAACAGTGTAAACTGTTGATTTTAGATCCATAATGACAATTAGACAGTAGCGGATCCAGAAGTCACCCAAGGGGGGGGGCGAATTTTCAAAAATTAATGACTTCTTTTTCAATTTTAATTTTTCACCCTTTTTTTCTTAGATTATAAAGTACTTTATTATGTATTGAAGACCACAGATATATAATAACACTATTATATATTATTATATTATTATGTTATTATATATTTGTGTTGGAGACTAATTATTTCATAATCACCTAATCACCTATGTATATAATAATATATATAAAACTAAATAATAGTAAATTAATAAGTATTTAGCATAATCACATGGAAAACAAATAAAAATACCTATATAAAAATATAATATTATAATTGGTATAATCGGCATAATCCATTTCAAATTGAAATAACATGACAAAAACAACATTGTTGTTATCGGTGGCGATAAGTTGATAACACCAGCGCGTTCGAGAAGGTAACGTTTCTAGTTTCTACAGTCAGGAAAAATCATAACGGAGAGTCGGAGAATGAGGAAAAAACCCCCCTTCGTATCCACCACTGCAATTAGAGCACCCCCAATTTTAAAATTACCACCCACTAATGTTATCCGTAAAAGCTCGTACTTAAAATTAGTCATGGTTTTGATAATTCAAAATGTAAAACTTTATAAACTTAAAATACACTTATATCATACAGAACAGTAATTGTTATTTCATATTTTCCAAATTACCGTTATTTATCCTTTACAAAACCCGGTTATACATAATTCGTTCCAACGGGACGTCAACGTTCTATCATCAATCGATGGGCGCCGAGTGTGGACTGGTTCACTTCTATCGTTACTGATAAGTAGGTACAGCATCTTGCGAACGTTTGTTTTCTGCATTTATTGGTTTTATGAAAAACAAAGACTTATAAAATTAGGGCAGTGATTATCAACGGGAGCGATGTCAACCCCGGTGAGAAGTAAAGGGATACTGAAGAGTGGTGAACTTATGTCGGGTCGCAGATGGTAGAGAAGCGGTGAGCAAGTTTTCGGTGGTAATAGTATATGTTTACATTAAAACCTAAAAGATAGATACCAAGTACAACCATCCCACTGATCATCACAATTTTCTAAGAATTTCAATATTACTTATATTTATTTTTCAACTATACACTTTTCAGGTATACTATTTTAGATTCTGAGTGAAAGAAAAAATGTATTGGTTTTACAATATTTGTTCTTTTTTCTTTGTGTCAGTGTACCTAGATACACTATTTCAATCAAAATATATTTATACAAAAGTGGTACTTTTCTGATAGGAAATGTTGTCTAGTTGGTTTTTGGATGGGGTCATTTTTTTAATTTCCCAACAGTTTTCTGGATAGTTGAAAACCATAGAGAAATATTGAAAAACTTTCAATCCAGATTCGGGATGTAGGTTTTGAACTCGATAGGTATCACCTTATATTTTGTCACACACTCCATTGATAACATTTTTAATTCATTAGATTACGATGTTAGTTATTTGGTTATTTTTTTTGGTTGTCAAAACGACTAGAAACATTTAGTTTTAGTACTTATACTAGCATTTAATAGACATATTAAAGATAGTAATAATAGACATATTAATAGCATTTCATGTTTTTTTGCCAAAGTTATAATATTAAAAGCTCAATCTACTTTATTGGTTCTCCTGCTTTATAAAATTCAAAAATAAAGTAAAAACTGATTGATTTTTCGATTGCAATAGATATTGGTACTTACATTGTTTTTAATTTTAAAAGATCAATACAAAAATATCATTCATCCACACTTGTATTCACCCGACCATGGAATCTTATTTTTATTTTTAGGGAGGGGTAGTTAAAAAATCCTAGTGACAGTTTTAAAAAAGTTTAGAACTACTGATTAAGAAAACATCCTTGCTTAAAAATCATTTTACCTTATTGATTTAATAATTTTTTTCATTTATTAAAATGTAATTAGTTTAACAATTATTGTTTTACAATGATTATAAATAAATTACAAAATGAAACTGTACAGTACCTACATAATAAGTAGAGGAATTAAAAAAAATAATTATAGAGGAAAAAATAATATGTTTACAATATAGTAGTTAGATATTCATAAAAGTATGTATATGAGTATGTGGTATGTAAATTCAAATGTAAATACCTTGATAATACAAAACTTACACAAACCTTCAGTAGTATAGTTTAAATTACAAATAAGAGTATTTCGCCAACCATTGACCATATTTTGTTAGTTTCTACTAATGGTAAATCATTTACTTTTCTCCCAGGAAACATGTGTATGTGGTACCCATGAAGAGGTGCCTGACAGGATTTCAGTTCAAAGGATGTCAACGAGTGTGCCCTACACTGTACGACCCAATCTGTGGAACTGACTTTAAGACATACAGCAATGACTGTTTCTTAGAAATGGAAAATTGCCGGTCACGGTCGCTGGTCAGCAAACAATATCATGGTGTTTGCGGACAACCAACCGAAGAACCTAAGAACTATCTGTACTGATCCTAGAAATTATACATGACAACCTATATATAATTATTATTATTATTATTGATTGTCTTTAGAGAGTCATAAGTGTCGCATTTTTATTTCCTTCTTTTTATAATGTTCATATTTTAATTTAATATTATTATTTTTTTAATCGATTAATAGATATAATATCAATCAATTAGTAATATTTCAATCAACCGCACATTGATCAATATTGTAGGAAACATATTACACACAATACAAGTGTTGACTGCCCAATACACACAATGGTGCTGTCATTAAGCGGGTAAATTTGTAAATTATTTTAAGTTAAATCTATAGTTAAATAACACATTTCCCTCCTTGCAATTGCATACAAATTAATTTTTTTTTTTTTTTACATATACATAACTAAGTGATATGTTACGAAAATTAATCAAATTTGAATGTATTACCTGATACTTATGGTTATAGGTTATTGCATTTTAGTCATAAGATTATTATTATTTTATTTATTTACTGTGCTGTCAAATATAAAATAACTATACTTCAGCACTAGCCAGACCAGTTGGTTATATTATGTGTCTTAAGTGATTCAAATATAATACGTAATAAGTGCCAATATAATTGTAAAAAATTAATTATTTGTATAATGAAATTTGAATTAAATATAGAGATGGTATTTTGATTTAATACTTTTTTTTATTTGCTATACCCTAATATGTTCGTCTAAATCCATTTTTAATTCAAATATATACCTTGTACATATCTGATATATGTATAGATATATACATAAGTACCACAATATTTGTCAAAGTTCATAATAACAATAAAAATAACCTCATGAATTACTCTTTGATGAAGTCATTGTTGACAAACAATTTCCAGATGGGTATGCTTTTTTAAATTTTTCAATGAGATCTTGATCGATTAACCTAATGCCTTCCACTTGATTTCCCAGTGTTATCCTGAAAAAATTTAAAACTTAATTTCAACAAAAAAATAATAATGATAATAATAAATATCCTCACCAATTCGGTTGAATGTTATGTGCACGCCCAAATAACTCAATTTTTCTAGTACCAGGCGAAAGCCGTTCTATTATACCATATATTTCATCAGGCTTATGACTAGTATCACGTACTTCCGCAACAATCACATCACAATCCAAACCACGATTTAAGTTCGAAGGATTCCCTTTCATGCCAACCTTAAAAATATACAGCAAACGTTTATAATAAAAATGTTATCATTAGATACAGAATAATTAATACTATAACAGCATAAGAACTATATATTGTACATTAAACTTACTAGACAATGTTCTTTGCCATGATTAAGCCAGTGACCTGTTCTACCAGTCCTTATGATTCTTTGTAATTGGTTAGTCTTAACCCAAATTATCTCATCTACTCGGTCATAACCCCATAGTTTTAAACACTCCCTACCAAGCTCCATAGCTCTGAAAACAATACATGCTATTACAACAAAATATTGTAATAAGAATTATTTTATTTCACACCTAAGATAATGTGTACATATTACAAATTATAATATGTAATATAATGTACTTTTGTGGTTGATCATATTATACAATTACTTAATTGGTACATACAATTTTGAATTGAAAACCAGAAATATTAGTACATCTTCATGAATATTTTTATAAATTTCTAGTAAATATATTGTCGATTTTTATAAAAAATTTTAGAAATTATTTTGTGACATTTTTTACAACTAAAAATATATTGATCATTTTCAAATATAAATTCAAGATAAAGTTTTAAAGCATCTAGAAACAAAAATTGACAACTCAAACAAATTATTTTTAAGGCAAAAAATATACAAATTTGTTTGATATTTTCTAAAATATAAAAATATAACAGAAAACACTAAAGAAATCACTATGTGCTTAAATAAAAGTACCATCCATAAAGTATAGTATAATTTTTTAGAATATATTTTCATTCATAGTCAGTATATTATTCACCATAACATACCGTCCAGTAACCCATAAAAATATTAGACCTTCATCCTGTAACTGAGGAATACCCAAACGTCGCATTTCATCATCAGATAAAGTACCATAAGGAAGTTCCATATGAATATCCCATGGTGGATCTGCCATAATTACAGCAAATTTTCCTAGTTTGGACATTTTATAAATTTTGAAAATATTTAAAAACAAAGCTGTTAACAGACGGTGATATTAGTTATAACTAACCTAAGAATGTGAAGTCCATAAATCTCAAATCACATTGTATCCATTGACATGGAAGTAATTCATTTTTAACATTAACCAATTCTTTTTTTGATGGAAAACTATTTAAAGCATTAACAAAATTAACTTTACTAGTTACATCATCCACTTCATAATGGACATATCTGAAACAGATCATTAGCATTATTTTACAAAAAAAAAAATAAATAATATTATTTTTTAAAATATTAATCTTAAAATAAATATATTTAACTTCTTCTTCTTCTTCAGTAAATTCGGCCACTAGGACCATCCCGACATACATCCTTGCCTCCAATTTTCTCTATCCGCTGCCTGTATCCTCCAGTCTATCCCTCCTCCTAACGCTTTCACATAATTTCTTACTACGTCTTCCCAGTGGTCTTTTTCCAGTAGGGTTTTCTTCTAATACTATGCCTATGAGTGGGTTTTGACTACGCCAAGCATGCCTAGCCCACGC
The DNA here is from genome assembly GCA_025469195.1 of Chaitophorus viminalis. Taxonomy (NCBI): domain Eukaryota; kingdom Metazoa; phylum Arthropoda; class Insecta; order Hemiptera; family Aphididae; genus Chaitophorus; species Chaitophorus viminalis. The sequence continues at coordinate 56,079 of JAIPRK010001162.1, forward strand.
CAATCTTTTGTTCTTTATTGTTTCGAGTATACTGGGTTTATGGAAGAGTGTTTCTAATTCATCATTTTTTCTTATTCTCCACTCTAGTGGTCCAAAAATCTTTCGTAGTATCTTTCTTTCCAGAACTAAGAGTTTTCTTTCATCACTTTTCCTTAATGGCCATATCTCAGCTCCATAAGTAATTACATTAAATATATTTAACAAAATACGAAATATCATATCAAATAAAAATCAATAATATTAAGAGTTATGAATTATAACATATCATATCATAAGTTAAACTTAGAACACACATACCACATATTACACATTACACATTAACAGAATCAATCTATATTTCTTTCTGCCAGATATAAAAATGCATATTTTAATATTTGAGATAGAAATCTAATTTTTATTCATAAATTTGTTTCACATCATTCTGATTCCAAATAAACCAATTTATCTTTGCTTTTTTTTTTGTAAATGCTTTTTTAATATTTTTTTTTCTGTTTTTCCAGCTATAGAATTTTTATGTTTATTATGCTATAGCAACAAAAAAAATTTAAATTAATTAATAAGAAATTTAATTTTTAACAGATATTATAACAATATTAAACGGAAAAGTTAACTTTTAACAATGTATTAAAACGATTTAATATAATACTAAATTATATATAAAATTTTAGGCAAATCATTGACAAAATGTATAAATATTGTCCTTGATGCAGAAAAGAAGTTAAATCAAGCTAATAGAGATATTTTAACTACAATATCGGGTATAACTTAATTATGTTCTTTTGAAAATTAAATGCTGAAAACAATTACTAAACATTAATTAATGATCATGGGTTTGATTTAAAGGAAACTTCTTGCATGAAATATGTACCAATAACTTTGGTGGATGTAGATGTAGACTATTTGTTTTCGATGTACAAACATTTTTAAATATTTTTTTAAAAAAATAGAAGAAAATAGTGAAGATTGTATATTATGTTATGAGATATACTTATAATTATTTCTTTTTCAGGTTCAATAAATTGTATTATATATTACTATATTAGTAACAAAAATAAATAAAATACCTTGACACTTACTTACAAGTATCCATGTGAAAACAGGTGTTTAAAAATGAACAATCACCTAAAGTTTCATCAGTATGCATTTGAATGTTTTTCTTGAAATGAAGTTTTTTACATACATGTCCTTCCATACAATCTGACCGAGTACCATGTGGACAAAACTCCATTACATGCGTTCCTATAAAAAAAAAAATATTTAAGTAAATATTATATTCAAAACAAAAACACTATAATATCCATCATTACCTCCTTTAGACCGAAATTTTTCAGCAAGTGATTTTTCTTTAACTGTTGATTTGCCAAGTAATTCCATTATTTCTTCACTGACTTTTTTAAATTCTTTTTGTCTAGCAGAAGGCATTGAAATAAGAGTCTACAAATTAATTTTATACATAACATCAATATATTGTATTTACACTTTTATAAATGATATTTTAGTATTTTACTTACCAAAATGTCATCATCAGATTCATCAGATTTTTTAAAATCATTAGATAACTTTCTTAATTTTACATTCTGTTGACATTCATCAATATCTTCATCTAAAAATTTTTATTTTTATTATATAAGATACAACAATATTAATTAATTACATTCTAGTTTTTTGATTTTATCTTCAATCAGCAAACGGGAATCTTCAAAGTGTATGCTTGTATCAATCTCTGATGATAAATCATTTATCATCGCAAGCAATTTCCCATGTTCAGCTGTTAATATTTGCAAACCAAGTTGACCATCTATAGTTATTTCTTTAAATCTAAGTAATCCAATTTTACAATTAAAAATATTAATGATGTACAAATGAATAAAACTACTAACTGTATTAGATTCTGTGCAGCAAATTTATTAAGCAAATTAACAACTGATGAATGTGATACATAAGCAGACTGTTTCTCCAAAAGAGCATTTAGTAATTCGTATGATGTGATTGGAAGATTGAGAGACATATTAACAAGTGTCTCAAGTAGCACACGTTCACCACCAACTTTGCTCCAATCAAAATCTGATCCACTCTCTGCATTATTTGTGCTCGGTATTATTGATTCTCCTGAAAATTTGACATTATAAAATTAGTGACAATAGGCCTTGAATGTATTTAACACTTACTAATAATATTATCACTGGTCTTGTTCAGAATAACTTGCATTTCAATTTTTCTTTTCTGAAGTTTTTCACGCATTGAATTTCGCTTGCTCAATACAGCTTGAGTCTCTTGCCATGCATCAGACATGATGAAAACTTAAAAATAGATATAAAGTTCAATAAAATAAACATGTATTTGTTAATCATACATTGTTTCACATTATGAACAGGTCGAATAAGTAACATCTGTTATTGCTGAAAATACATTTTGACTATAATGAATGATTATATGAAAAATCCATAGTTAGTTCAAGTAGTTTTCCCAAGAATCAAGAAGAACGGACAATGTTTACAACTATAATATATAAAACATAATTTATTACTATTATTTTTAGTATTTACTGCAGACGCAAATGCCAAACACTTAACAGTTAACACCTCACGTCACATTCAGTATAATATAGTATTTCATATTATTTCACAAAATATTTGTGCAAGTGCATTACTATTTTTTAATTTTTGTTATAATATAAAAATATAGTATATTATTATACAATACAATGTCCTTGATATAAAACCGGAAGGCGGAAAAATGAATTACAATTTACAATTTACAAACTGTTAATCACGGTCCACGGCTATAGATATCTTTAATCGTGATATAAGATATAATGGTTACCCAACCATAGAATAGATAATCTATTCTGTAACCCAACGGCTATGATAAAGTTACCGCCGAATTGCCACGAGCGTTTCCCCACAGTAAGGCATTTGGCTGGCTTATAATAAAAGAATGTTATCATATTGTTATCATTAATAATCATTTATTGTTATCTATATACTAAAAAAGAATAATTTCGCTGGGAGGGCTTCTTTCTATCACTATTTTAAGTAAATTGTTCTAATTGCAATTGTGTCTAATTACTGTGGCGCTAGAAGATGCCTTACTGCGGGGAAGCGCTCGTAGCGGGACCGGCTATTTGTACCATAGACATATTATGAATATGTCTATGATTTGTACGTTGTTCATCATAAATATTGTTATTGTAATGTTATATACTAATACTATTGGAACTGATAGTTAATAATGACCGTAATAGATTACTAATGAGCGCGCGTGGCGATAACGGAGTGTATACGATATACGATGCAGCGTACGTATGTTCATGATGAACGCTACAACCGAACTGTTGTATAAGTAGCTTAAAAATCATAATATTTTGAAAATTATATGACATAAAGGAAATACCAATCTTAACAGCTGATAAAAATTTCAAGTTTCTGCGACTTATACTTTATGAATTATAACAAATATTAAAAATCGTTTGAGAATTAATCGATATTTTATGCAATTTCGAAAAAATTTAAATTTCGTGTTATGGAATACATTTTGTATTATAAAAGACAAATTACAAACCATGATAATTCTAAAAACGGTATTGAATACAACGTATTATCTTTAGTAACAACGACCTAAAATAAGCAAAAAATAAACATTACGTATATTATATTACCGAATTACCGATATAATATTATTTGATCGGTATGAAACTATGAACGTTGTAACGAATCAAGTATTGCTGCTTTTTTTCTGCTTATGTTTATGTAGTGCATGCTCTTGAAGATATTTCACATGATCCTAATCCTGAAAGCTCGTGCAAAGCTGCTTTATATTTAAATGCAGTGGTAAAAATTGATTTTATTGTTGCACTTGAAGTTACAGAAACTTGTTTTGCCTACACTTTGCAATTCAGTATTTCTTTACAGAGCAAACAACAAGATATTTCTAAGGCATTATCAGACGTCATGGTTATTTACAGTGCACTAGAAGAGCTTCGAGAAGGTGCAGATGGACACTTTAAACAAATTTTTAAGGATGTTTCAGATATTGGGAATTTAGCAAATGTAGAAATATGCATGCCGAGGATATGTGGTAGCCGGTAGGCAAACACAAAGAATAATTATAAATTCAAAAGATTCAGAGACATACTTCCAAGTATCAGTGTTTCTTCCTTTTCTTGATTTTATCCTGCAAGAATTGGATGTACGATTTAATCATCGCCTAAGTAATATAACACATTTGCAGGGACTTATTCCATAAAATTTTAATATGTACGACGATGCAACTATTTTGAAGGCGGCTTCTATCTATGCTCAAGATCTTTCAACTGATGATAATTATATTCTTAAAGCAGAATTGCGCATTTGGAGGTATCAATGTTGAAATAAGCAAATTAAGCCAGATTCAGCTATCGATACATTACCCCATTGCACAGCTGTCGTACCAAATATAAAAATACTCTTACAATTGTTTGCAACATTGCCAATTACCTCAGCCACACCTGAACGAACATTTTAAACTCTAAAACGATTAAAAACGGTCAACCATGTCGGAAGAACGACTCAATGGATTGGCATTAACCAATATTAACAAAAAAGAACTACTTAGCGAGGATGAAATAATTAAATTATTTTCCAAAAACGCACCTAGAAGGATGCAATTAGAAGACTGGAGCAAGTAAAGTAAAAAATAAAATATGTATTTTGAGGTCATATAAAATAAAATAATTTATAATTTATCGTATAATAATATTTTGAATAATAAATAAGTCCCTACTTCCTACTATTTAAATATATCACTAGACACTAATATATTATGTTTATGTATGTGTTATAAAAAGTATATAATAATGAAATATTACAATTAACTGTTATAAGACTTTATTGAAACTAGTTTGTTAAGATGTCAAATTTTGATTTACTTTGTTTAGCTCCCCCACCCCCATTCGAAAATCCTGGACACACCAATGCTGTCATATCATTTTTTTCTTAAAGTCCAATAGAAATTTTTTATAGTTTTTTGAAGAGTAACTCATTGATAACCTAGTATTAAAATTTTGAACCTTAAGTATAAATAGAAAAAATTTTATGAAATTTTAACTATAATAAAATAACATGCAAATTATTGCGATTTTAACATATTTCATAGTTTCATACAAATTTGGACTTTATGGGCTTATAAAAAAAATTGTATAGAATGATTTTCAATTTATATTTCAAAAAAAAAAAAAAAACAAAACTTAGAAAAATCAAAAATTTAAATTATTAATTATAAATAGGTTAAAAAATATCAAAATACTTTGAAAATTTAACCATGTATAAAAAACGCAAATACAAATATTTGGTGAAAATTTCAAGTATTTGCAGTTTGTTGTTTTGAGTTAAAACATATTAAAAAATTGTATTCTATCAAAATGTGGTTTTGCGTAAAAATTTTCCGTTTATTTCGTAATTTTTTTGGTTTTTTCCGATGTTTTTGAAAAATATTTAAAAAGTTTAATTTTGACTTGCCCAGTACCATTTACATTGACTTTCCTTTCAGAAAAATTGCTGTTTAAAAAAATCGCATTTTTACTACCAAAAAATGTGTCATCAGACACAAAAAATGGATATATAAAACCAATAAATAACAACAGATCGACAGCTTCCCGCGCGGAATTCTGTAATTTTGTACAACTATCGCCTGTCGCGGTCGTCGCGATATAAATTGTGCCGCCGCGACAGAACGCCCTCTGTATGACAGGGATAATGGGATATTACCATTGATTATAAATACTATTTTTTTTTTTTTATAGTATTTATATTTTATAATCAATGATATAATGTATTACATCTTTACCGCCTTACCGCCGCGGGAAAATATCGCAAGCGATTACCGATATAAACCAAAATTGGTTCAAAAACACAAACATTTATAATATATATTATTTATTATATGAAAAAAGTTTTTATTTTGCACTCGTTTTTTGGACCGCATAATTTTTTGGCGATTTGACGTTATGAACTGTCTGGAAGAAGCGATTTCACTTAGTTTAAAATAGCAATTTTTTTCTTAAGGGAGAGTTCTTTTTAAAACATTTAGTGTCACGTTAAAACTGAAATGCGGACATTGTCGCGTTAGATAACGTGTAAGAACACTTCCATGCACTAGACTGGCCAGGCCGATAACAATATCTAGATTGCGTAGGTAATACGTACGACATATCAACATAATTTATGTACAGATTTATAATTGATATATATTATACTGAGATATTTATATCTTTTTTTACATAACAATAAAATAAATTATATGATAATCAATATTTGTTAAATTATATTATATATATATATATATATATATATATATATATATACAGTCAACTCGCGATATAACGAATTTCAAGGGACCCAGAAAAAAATTAGTTATAACGAGATTTAAAATAAAAATTCAAAATTTAAATCAATAAAATACAAATATATATGTATGTACATATTTATTTAATAATTTTATTATTTGTATACATATGTATAAAATATATGAGTCATATAAGTATGTATTTTTATTGTTTAATTTCAATATAAATGAGCCACTAATCGACATAAGTCTTAACTTAATTGCGATACTGTACTTGAGTGTACACTATCGCATGATAATCATTAGAAAAACTTCGTAATCTATTATGTGGTAATAGCAACATACTTATTTTTAAATATTTTTCATAGAGTTATACACTAGAGACATGTATCTTATATTAATTAATATTAAAAATTTGTAATAGACAACTCCAAATTTATAAAAATTTGTTACATCGCGAGAGTTTTGATCAAAAACGCTTCGCTACATCGAGGGGACCAAAATACATTACATTTGTTCGACATACCGCGATATTTTCAAGGGACCGGCAGTTTTATTCGTTATATCGCGAGTTGACTGTATAGATATATTTATATATATTATGTTATATCAATTATATTTGCAATCTAGATATTACTATTGAAACCGTGGGCGAAAATAATACAATAATTATTTTGTAGGCGAAAAGAGAAAACTATTTTTTCATTTTTGGTCAAAAAGAGGACGTGGACAAAAAGAGGAAGGTAATTTTTTGGGCGAAAGGAGTACCGCCCGTATCCTAACGATGTGATAAAATAAAAATTACCCATATAAACCGAACGAGTGCCCATATTATGCGGTTTTTTATAACCTTGGTCCTTGTTAATATACATTTGTGTAGGGACCAGACCATACTATGTGGATTCTCATATTAACCGGTGCTCACATTAGGAGGAATCCACTGTATTTTAATTTTTAAATCGTGATTCCTAACCTTGAGAGAATTATAATACTGACAATTGTCTATTAACCACGATTATAGAGCACAGGTTATCAGTTCTCCAGTAAGGGCTTTTTTAATTTATATTGCCTATCCGTAGTTAGAAGTTGGTATATGGTCGTATGATTCTCAAATTTTGGCAGCAATGATTGGCATACTCATACCAAATAATATAAATTTTTAGTATTTATAGTATTTACTCATATCCAGTCATATAAAGATATTTCTTTAATCGCGCTCGTACTGCAAAATAAAATAATACACTGTTATAATAATATAAATTATAATTAATGGTTATCAGTTTATCATTCATCAGTGTTATCACTTATCATGATTAAAGATATATCTTTATGATTTACATAATGATTTACTCTGAGAGTATTACTTGAAAAACAAATTGAGAGACAAAAAATTACTTATATGGCTTTTATATATCTAGAAAAAGCATTTGATAGCATAAATTGGACAAGTCTCTTTAACATTTTTTGGAAGAAACAGAGATAGATTTTAAAGACAGACGTATTTTCTATAAGATTTATGAATAATAAGAAACCATTATCAACAATAATAATACAATAACAGTGACTGCTAGAATCCAAAAAGGTGTGAGACAAGGGGGCCCACTTTCACTTGCATTGTTCAATGTGTTTATTGAAAAAGCAATAAATATCATAAAGCTTTGGTTAGAAGTTAGAAAAAAAGGAATCGGAATGAAAATAGGAGGGGTATTAATAACAATGCTTCGGTTTGCTGATAATATAGTCGTTCTCGCAACATCTGAGGAAGACTTACAAGCAGCATTAAATATAATGAATATTACATTTAAAGAATATAGTCTGAAAATAAATGCAGCCAAGACCAAAACTTTAGTATGCTACAAGAAAAACATGCCATCTATAAATATAACATAAGAAAACAAAGAAATTATCCAAGTAGACTATTTCAAATACTCAGGCAGCAATATAACAGACGACGGGAAATCAATCAAAGAAATCAGAAGCAGTATAGGTCAAACAAAGAATACATTCCTTAAAAAGAAAAAAATACTAACATTAAAAAATATGAACATAGCAACGAAGAAACGGCTCATAAAAACATACGTCTGGAGTGTGGCATTATACGGCAGTGAGACCTAGACAATTAACAAGAAAACGATATGTTAGAAGCTCTCGAGATGTGGTGTTGGAGAAAAGTGCAAAAAATAAGCTGGACTGATAGAAGATCAAATGAAGACATCCTGAGAACAATAGATGAAAAACAAACATTGATAGACACCATAAAGAGAAGAAGATGGCAGATGATAGGACACACGTTGAGGCATGGAGATGAACTACATAGTATAATAATCGAGGGTATGATAGAGGGTAAAAGATCAAGAGGAAGACCTAGGACGAGATACGTTAGTCAAATATTGCAGGATGCAGGAGTCACTTCCTACAAGGAGCTTAAAAATATGGCGAATGATAGAGAAAAATGGAGAAGTCATTTATTGTAAAACATTTGTTAAAAACTAATCTCCGAATTAAAAAAACAAAAAAAAAACATAATGAAGAACGCCCCATTCAACAAATTAAACCACATTAATGCGACGGTCATTAAATACGGTGCATTATTAATACAGTGTAATTCTCATTACTGCACAAAATTCATACCCAATACCGTAGGTATATAAAAATAGTACGATACCGCATGGATCTATAAAGACAAATTGTACAAATTAGTAATAGTGTACAAAAATAGTATAATACCGTACTGGCTTTATAAGCTTTTTTATTCAAATGAATTTAATGAAAAATGAATCAAGTACCTAGTAATGATAATAATTACAAAATAAATATAGATATTACATAATAGATACTTACTTACAATGAATCGTGAATTTAAATAGGAAACAAAAATCATTTTTTTAATATTTTATAAAAATGATAATTTTATTATTTTGATCTCTTTTTTTATATAATGAACGTAGGTATTATATTCAGATATATAAAGTAAAAATCGCATTAGATTTTATCATTGGATAGCCTTCTTTCTCATGTTACTCAAGAGGAAAAAAATATACATTCATCAAATTTACTCAATGAACAAGTATAATGTAACTATAAATTCTAAATATTCAAAAAATATAAATTGCAATTGTCGTGTTATCATTTTTGAAATAATTTATTTACTTTAGCGTTTTATAAATATATTGAAAATCATATGGTTTTTCAAATGTTATAGAAATTGTCAATAGGTAGGTTAGGTAGATATTAGGATTCAAATTCTAAAAAATCATTACAATCCAATTCCAACACATTTAATTTGAATAACTCTTAACATTTTATTTATAACACACGTCATACTATAATGTATAATATATTGACAAAAAAGAATTAACAAAAATTTACCGTACACATATAATTACATTTAATTACGCATAATAAACATATTACAATCATATACACACACCGATTACGTAAAATGTAATTCAAATACAAATGAAAAACCCCATATAGTTTAATAAGATAAAATTTTAATTAATAAACATATTTTTCACTAAAATTACTTAACTTAAATTAAATACATTAACCTAAAACAGGTGCGCCGATCTCATGTTTTGAGTGGGATGTGGTTTCAAATATTCAATACATTTTTATAGGGCCATTTCGATTAATTATTGGGTACCGGGCATTTGTTGTTGTTAGTTAGATGGTTAGAAAATTATTATTAGTTGGTGGGATGGTGATTAGTTGTAGATTACGTCAAAAGAACAAATTTTGAAACACTTCAATGACTCTGATATTTTAAGTACCCAAACTATTTTTAGGCAGGGTTTTATTTAAAATGGAGACCTACATTTAGGCCAAGTTAGACACCTAATCAAACACTATTTAGTTAACCGGGTCGTGGATTCCCTCTTAAAAAACAATCAACAAAAATAATTACATCTACAGAAAACAATAATCGTATAGAATATAGACCCCTCAATATTATTTAAAGATATATTGAGTTATATTTTTTTTATTCATTATTAATTATTACCAATAAATTTTGAGCAGAGTTTTTAATACATTTTAATAATAATGTTTAATTTAGTTACCTATTTAATATTATTTAGAGATATATTGAGTTATATTATTTATATTAATTATTTATTATTACCTATAGAATTTGAGCAACATTTTTAAAAGATATATTGATTTATATTTTTTATATTCATTATTAAATATTACCTATATAAGATTTGAGCGAGGTTTTTAATATACATTTTAATTATGATGTTTATTTTAGTTTACTATCTTCTAGTTATTCAATAATGTTGTACATTTTATATTATAGTTGTAAGTTAACAATACCATTTTTACACATGTAAAATCACACAGAGCCATATGATAATATTGGTAGGAATATAGGGGCAAATGTTTACGAGAATTACATCTAAGGGAGAGCAAAGTAATACAATTATTTATTTAGTTGAGTGATTCGATACATTAGATAAATTATGTATATGATTAAAGGTATTAAAATAACTGGTCTTCATAGAATGAAAATCGTTTATGCAAAAAAAAATAAATAAATAATAGTACACAATAAAACATAGGTAGATAATTGTTTTTTTTTTTTACTGAGCGTCATTTTTTTTTTGTCCCTATACGCCTACCATAGGCTCTGATGACACACATTAAAATAATAAAATAAATTATGAAAACAATATGGTATCTTAAAGTAATTTGTATTATATTTTATTTTTTGAAATTGGTTCTAAAACGTATATCTACTATTGAATCGTTTTTCTTTCGAGGACCAATTATGTTACACATTTTAGTCGAGTTTAAAATTGACAATACGTGATAGATATACTATATTGGCGTCAATGAATAAATAACTAATAAAATGGAAAAAAATTAATTTAAAACGTAACGCTACATAAGTACTGTACAGAAATACGAATTTATTTACTACGATTATATTATATCATGCACTCCTTTATATTTTTATAAATATCAATTAGTAACATTTATACGTGCCTAATAATTTATTAAATATTTGTTCAAAATAATCATAATTGTATTATTTCATCTTAAAACTAATTTGAAAGTGTGCTAATAATAACTTATATAACAAATATTGTTAAGTTTGAATATTGAAATTATTTGTAATTTTTATAGGTAGTTTTATTTTTGAATTGTTTTTTTTTTTTTTTGATCACAAAGAAAATTGGAGAATAAAATATGGACAGCTAGCAAAACTAATTAAGCACATCTTTGTAAAAAATAAATAAAATAAAAAATAGTTAGAAAAATATCCTGAAGAATACTTGTCAAAAGTTGACCGGTTGTATGTAGGTGTAAAACAACTATACTATTCGTATATCGGAAATAAATATTTAAATACTAGAACGGAATGGAAAACATAAAAAATATTGTGGTCAACATAATAATATTAATAAATATATAGCGGGATTTCCAATGGGCATGATGAATGAAAATGCGTAAACATAAGTTCAGCACACGGGGAGATAACAATAGTAGAAGGTTTTTGTTGCGTACGCGTACGTCATAATATTTATCATCATCATAGAACTCACGAGTACGATGGTGGGCGTGGCGGGCGGGTGGGCGTTCATGTCTCGACAGGGCGACACGCGTGCTTGTTGAGCGCCGCCTTCCTGGTGTAAGTCCTGTGGCACACGGGGCACGCGAACAGCAACTGGATGGGATCATGTAACCGCTTGTGCACGGTGAGGTTGGATTTCTGCGAGAACCGTTTGCCGCACACCGGGCACAGGAACAGCGGCATGCCCGCACTGGCGGGCGCGTGCAGCACTGCAAAGTGTCTGTCGAGCGCGGGCTGCTGGTCGTACGAGCGCGGGCACGACGGGCACTTGAACTGCTTTTGGCCGTCGTGCACGGCCCGCACGTGCACGGCCATGTTGTGCTTGCGCGAGAACCACTTGTCGCACCGCGGACACTGGAACGCCGCCTTCGGGTTGGCTGCGTGCACGGCGCGCCGGTGCTCCAACATGTTGGATTTTTGCGCGAACCGCTGCCCGCAGTCGTAGCACTGGTGTGGCCGCTGGCGTAGGTGCACGGCACGCCGGTGCCGGTTCAGGTCGGTGCGTCGGCTGAACCGTTGGCCGCACGTCTCGCAATCCATATCCGGACGACCATGCTTGCGGCGCAAGTGCACGGCCAATTGCTCGGCCCGGTCGAATCGCCGCTCGCATATGTGACACGTCAACTGACGCAATGTCGTCGGCTGTCCCTCCGGCTTCTCCGGCGATCGTTTCCGCCACTGCTGCTGTTGCTGTTGCTTCTTCTTCTCCAGCCGACCATGATGGACGTCATCCCGGTGCTGTTCCACGTCGTCCCGGTTCTGGAACTCTATGCCGCACTCGTCACACATGTGCTGAAACGGCCTGACCGCGTGTTTGTTGCAACCCAACGACTGTTCAATATGCATTTTCACCTCGACTTTCGTCTGGAACGCTTCCGAACACTCGGCACACTCGAATTCCACGGACGGCGATTCGAGCAACGGGCGATGGGACGACGACGGCAACGGCGACGGCGACACCGAACGGCACGACGACATGGAAACGGACGACGACCGGCAGGCACGTGGAGGCGACCAAGACGTGGACGAGCACGGTGACGGTTGCCGGTCCGTGTCCGAGGAGTCCGACCACTGGACCCGTTTCTGGACGACCGTCCGACGCGCCACCGTCTGTTGTGTTCTCCTCGCGGTCGTGCGACTCCCGGACGCCTGAGCCGCAGCGTCGTAGTGACTTCCAGCCGATGATCCGGCCGCGGTCTCATTCCCGGACATCTCCTCGGTGGCCGACGACGACGTAATGAATCGTTTTACCACTGATCCGCCTAACGTGAACTTGTCGGTGTCACTTGCAGGCTGCCGCTACACAGAAACACACGCGTCGGTCGTACACGTTAAAATGCAGTCGATAAAATATTAATAAACACACAAAATAATATAGGTACAGGCGGGTCTTTAGATAATTCAAGGCAAAATTTATGATTTACGGGCTCGGATAAGGTAAGTACATAATATTATATCCTCAATGTACGATTTCACGTTTTCGATGCCGGTCAAAAGAGCTCATCGGGTTTTATTTGATGCATCACGTGTATACGCGTTATAGCTATACAGTGACATTTGCTATTTAATTAGCCACCTCGATACAGAACCCTACTTTTGGACTTTTGCATTGCTCTGTTGATTATTATTTTCCCATAAGAGCTACCCACATCAATCACGTTGCCATTTATTTGTTTTTGTGCATATTCAATGGGTCATGTACCTTTCATTATATAATACCAGCTCACGATTATTTTTACAGTGCATGAAATAAGATTAATTCATTTAATTAGAGGCCAATGATAAGCAGAAAACGACGGACTATATTATAAGATAAACTATAATAATATTAAACAAAACTAAATAAGAGTGAACGCATAGCGAATAGTGTATGTGACTATACTATACGTATAATAGTATTATATACACCATATTTTATTATTGTAATTATAAAATAAAATAACTTTTTATTATTGGGTACAAATATATTAGTAATAAAATGAAATAATAACCGTTCTATTAACGTAATAGAGTTCAAAATTACTTGGTCTATAATGTTTAATGTCTATAATAACATATTCAAAAACAATACGACAGTTAAATTAAAAAAGTATTCCAAAAACTATATCATTGACAGTATTAAGTATTTACTTTTTACCAAGAACTATACTATTCGGATTACCTATTGAAAAATTCATACTGCCAAAGATTCAGATTATCACGACTGATCTCTAATAAAGCTTTGATTCTGTGCGGAGAAAGAATGTATTGATTTTACAATGATGTTTTTTCCGTACTTATTCTTTTTTGGCGTTGTAAAACTGCGCCAAAGGTTTCAAATATTTAATCATTTCATCGAAAATTGAATTCTTGAACACATAGAGTACTTTGGATAAGTCATTCTTCGATTTTCTCAGTATTTTTTCGATATAAATGAAAAACTTGTAAAAAAAACCTGAAAATAATGTTATATTTCATCAAACAAGAACTTATATTTATCTTGATAAACTAAATAAGTTTATGTTCTATGGTTTCAAAATATAACACAAGAATAACCATTAACAATTGCACATAAATAGTACGAAATAAATAGAAAGATTAACTACCTCAAACGATTTAGCTACCTACCAACGTTTTAAGTTCAAAATGATATCAACTAGTTCGTTTTCACGAACATCAACCAATACTTATTTTTACGTTGAATCTGCAATTTTGTTTCTACTTGCATAAGAATATAAGATAAAATCTATTTATATACTACTGTAACTAAAATTTAAAAAAGTGTTTCTTTAAGTAGGTAAGTTTATTATATGTACCTAGTGCTTGTTGAAGAAATATTTACCTAATTATATGATTTTAAATTACTGGTAACTTATAGATAATTTATTTAAAATATTTGAGTTCCTATAACAATATCTATTTAAACACTCAATTATATTAATAAAATTATATAGATTTTTACTTTGTATTGTTTGGTAAACCAAATAGATTTACCGATTTTCTTATTTTTAGTTTTATATGTCAACATGAAAATAAGTGAGACAACTTCTATATTGCACCATATATTATATTATGCGAGGAGTCACTGATTCGATTCCCAGTCCCACTGATATACTTTTTATCATTTCTCGACCACAACTATTTATGCACTCCTTTACTTCAATTTATAGACGAATTTTAATTATTATTATTACAAATATTTACTGAAATAAAAAATAAAATTTTATAATGAAGTGTAAAACACCAATATCTGGTTAACGCCATAAAACAAGTAAGAGACACCAAATGGTTGAAATTTTATTCTTTTTTTGTTATTTGAATTTGAAAAATATTATTACAATCGTTTACACGTAAAAAGGTTATCTACATTCGAACCACCTACTTTGAAAAATGTATTTTAATTTGATAGCGTATTTATGTAACTCAATATTCTCAAAACTTATATTACAATACTTTATATGTATTATTTGATTGGATATTGTTATTGACTTAATTTTTTTTAAATATAAATTCATTTTAACGGAACATTCTTTGTTTATATAGAAACTAAGCTGAATAAAATCTAAAAATTGTATTCATTATTTATTATACATAAATAATATAGGTAAGAAATAAGTAGAAAGATTTAGCTCAATCGATTTGGCTACCTATCAACGTTTTAGGTTCAAAATAATGGTAAACTTGTTCGTTTTCACAAACTCAAACAATATTTAATTTTTACGTTGAATCTGTAGTTTTATTTATACTTACAAAAAAATAAAAGACAAAAAGTATTTATACACTACTCTAACTAACATTTAAAAAAAGCATTTCTTTAAGTAGGTTAGTTTATTAAATGTACTTTGTGCTTCTTGAAGAAATATTTACCTAATGATATTATTTTGAATTCATGATAACTTAAAGATAATTTATTTTAAATATTTGAGTTCCTATATAACAATATATATTTAAACACTCAATTATATTTATAAAGTTATATAGATTTTTACTTTGTATTGTTTGTGAAACCAAATTAATTAACCGATTTACTTATTTTCAGTTTTATATGTCAACATGAAAATAAGTAAGATAATTTCTATACTGCACCATATACATGCGAAGAGTAACTGATTCGATTCCTAGTCCCGCTGGTATACTTTTTATCATTTCTCGACAACAACTATTTATGTACTCCTTTACTTAAATTTATAAACGAATTTTAATTATTATTATTATAACAAAAATCTATTGATTACTGTAATAAAAAATAAACATATTAATCAATGACCAGTCTGTAATATAATTATTTATTTTAATGAAGCGTAATACACCATTATTTGATTAACGCGTAGGTTAAGTAAGTGACAATAAACAGTCGTAATTGTATCCTTTTTCTTATTAGTTGAATATGCTATTACAATATTTTACACGTAAAAAGAGGATACACATTCGAACCACCTACTTCAAAAAATGTATTTTATTTTAATAGTGTATTTATGTAACTCAATGCTTTCTAAGCTAATTAAAGTATTATCTGATTAGATGTTATTATTGACTTCATTTTTAAATAAATTCATTTTGCATCGAACATATTTGCTTATTTAAAAAGTAAGCTGAATAAAATCTAAAAATAAACCTTTTTAAGTATATAAAAAAATAATGACTTTTTTGTATTGTTAAATATAGTATATATACATATTATATATATATATATATATATAAGTTTATTACCTAATTGTAAATAGAAAATTTCTTAGTATGGAATAAGTTTATTACTTGTAAGTTCATGCAATAAAACATTTTCAAATATGCATTAATATTATAAAAATATCTAAATAAATGCTAGAAAATAAATATAATTTAATTTCGCAACACTTAATTTTTATTTTTCATAAAACAACAGAATTCAAAAGAAGTTTGAATAAGCGAAGTTGGATGTCTGTTTGGAGACATTTGAATTAATGTACAAAATGAATGCCACAAAAATTGTGATTTAAAAATGTATAATGTTTATGACTCTTCCATATACTGCTAATTTTAAATCTACAACAAACAAAAAAACAATTTATATTAATTAAATACATACTTATAACATTTCAATTATTGGTAAATAAAAACATTTTCTTTACCTGCAAACTTGGACTGTATTTCTTTAAACTTTTGTTTCTTTATACTACTTACCTACGATTACCTGTTAAATGTATAATTGTTCAATAAAAACGACTTTCCTACACATACTTTTATGTATAATATATCATTTGTAGCTAAATCTTCGCTTAGGTCTAAATTTGTTATACAATCTTCTCGATCATTTGAAACCTTGGAATCATTGTCTTGTTTTATTCAAAATGCAATGTTTCATGATTTTTTTAAAAAAAAAAAAATGAAGTGTGCTGTAATACGAACAAAACATTATTTTGATAGAGTTATTAACTCAAATTTCTTGTGCAGGGTATAATTATTCTATATGATAGTTTTTTTTTAAAAAATAAAGCAAAGGCGCATAAAGGTATATTTTCAGACGTTTTATATTAATATTATTCTACTTTAAACTATAACGAAAATAATGAATAGTCATAAATTTATATTTTGAATTACTAATTGGCCCAATATGTGAAGGACATGGTATAATTTTAGTAAATAAATGGTTAATAATGTAAATTAAATAAACTTCGTTAAAGAAAACTTAAAGGATTTACACGATAAACTATAAATTTTATAGTAAAGAACACGAATCAGACGAGCAGCAGATCTTACATTTAGCTTAGGGAACAAGGGAATCAGTAAATCTAACTAATTTACTGTATCCCAGAATTGAGCAATTTATTATTTTTAATCAAATGATTGTAATAAGGATTACAACATGCTTAAAATAGGTTATATCCACTAATGCTGAGTTAGTACACAAGATTTATTACAGCAATTCAAAAATATTAAATTAACATTACCAAATATATACCTCCTAGAAGAATATATATATATATACACGTAATATACATACTATTTAACCAGGCAGACGTTGTACTGCCTGTAGGTATGCAATAATGTAGATTATAGGTTAATAATACACAAATCATTTTACAATAGATATATCTATTTGATATTATAAACCCTTTACTTCAATATGAAATTTTAAACACTTCAGTTCAGTTTCTTTACTCCAAAAAAGTATAATTTTCAAGAGAGCAATATGAAACTTCAGTGCATTTTTAAATATTTTCAACTATAAAATATGAAATTAATAATTTATTATGAATCTATATTTTGGCTTACACAAAGATTTCTATTGTCACTGTTATTGATTTGTTACAGTCTTAAACTGGTTATGCACGCCTGTGCAGATTATTTTAAAAATTAATAACTCGATTGTTAACTAACTTATAGAATCGAGAACAAACTTAAAACCTTTATCTCGATATACTCTATAATTTCGACAGCTATTACAAGTTGGAGAAATAGTGCATAAGAAGAAAACGGGTGAGAAAATTATGTTAGTGTATATTATTTTTACAGCTGCTCGATTGAATAGCTACCCTCTTAAAGGCTACCCTCTTAAATCTTAAAGGCTATTTGAACCTATGTCGTCAACAAACGTATGGCGTCGCTAAATAATTCATATGTACACTGAGCGCAGTGTCCTACATTCATTATAAGATAATACACATTAAACAAATTTACACATATTCTAAATTTTAATTCATTTTATAAAGAAAATTTTGATTTTTTTAAATATTAAATCATGTCTAAATAGGTTAAAATAAGTTTAATAATTTATCGTATAAATTGCTCAATATTGTTCCATTGTTTGCAATGTGTTCTTCACACTGTGATGGTTTCATTATTTCTCTTAGTGTTGTTAAAAGAATTTGTTTTTCGGTTGCCTATGCGGCTATGCACATGCAATGGTTATTTTATTATTCAATTCTTGAAGATTATTCGGTGAATGAAAATAAACGAGTTATAAATTGCCTTTAACAAAATAGTTAAAAAATTGTTAAAGAAAATCAAAATTTTGTTTTTAAAATGAATACAATTTTGAATACGTATTATAAATTAGTAAAAATTTATTTAGTTAACTAACCAACATTATAATATGTACGATAAATTTAAGTTAACAACTCAGTCAAAATAACATAAGTATTATATACGTGTAACAGCACATGAAAAAATCCCATGGACCTTTCCAAAACCATAAGTAAAATTTGGAAAAATACGATAAATACAACTTTCGTAAAGTGAATATTAAACTCACTCTCAAATTTTGTTTCAATTAGCCAATTTTCAAAATAAAACAAATTTCTAAAAGTCAGTTACTTGAAAAAGTTAATGCAGTCCAAATATGAACTCTAAAAGTGGTTTGTTTTGCTGTTTATGCACGGTAAAAAAGTTTATTATATGAATTTTCAATAAGTGTGATATTAAGTGTTAAAAAACATAATGAAATACCTACATACAATACGATGAAATATTTCGTGTTACCTTTTTTGTTATAAATTACAACTTATAATATACATCAGTATTTCACATAAGAAATACTTCATGAACTCCATGAATTCACGGGTTTATATTAGGGGGTCTGAGGTAAAATATCATGCTTGTAGCCTAACTTGGATAAATTTATGAACAAAAAGGTTTCGTTTACCTCATTAAATCCGAAAACCATTGTAATAACAACAACTAAATTAAGGAACTAGTAAATTATTATACTGCAGTAGCGGTAACTGTAATCCTTATATCCTTTATGTATAAAAGAATTGGTCTTTTTTATGTTCAAATTTTCTAACGACACTATTGAACTACTTTCCATTTTTTTTCCACATTATTGTTACAGATACTTATTTTAGTGTCACTACGTCACCAAATTTTTCATTTTTATTGGAAGCGGGAAATGAGGGAAGCGGGAGGTGAGGTAATGTATTGTTACTATTTTTCATCAAAGCATTTAAATACTTAAATGATTTTTTTACACAAATCCAAATACTCTTCCCAGAGACTATTAATTATTTCCAATTTTCTGGTCACTTAAGAAAATGCAAATTCTATTGACTAGTTTAAGAGTTTAATAAGCAGTGATTTTATTCGTCGTTCTAATAACTTTAGTAAAAACCGTTTTTATGTTCGAAATGTTTGAAAAATGTCTGTTTTTTTGCAGGAAATGTATAGATGATAATACAAGACTTTCTGTGAAAAAGATAAAAAACAATATCATTGAAATTAAAATTTCGAATGGAAAATTTAAAGAGGAAGATGTACTATTGCACCATATTCTAATGATCCCGAATTTGAATTCAAACGTTTGCAGTTTTCGGTACGATTTGCTTTCGCAATATCTATTAGTAAAGCAATCGTTGCACAGCTACAGGTGTGTGAACTAGATTTGAAGAATCCGTGCTTCTCATATGGACAACTGTATGTAGCTAGCTTACACGGCTAAAAGCATTCTGATTTAGGTACTCGTGACAGCTTCAGAGGGAAAAACAAAAAATACCGTGTAACCTCAATCGCTCGATTAGATTATAATATAGTAATAAATTAAAGTATAACCAATTATAACTCAAAGTAATACCCTAAACCAAACATGGCTAAGATTTAAACAATGGAAGATAGTAATCGATTAAAACCAATGTTCCGGCCAAGGAGGTTCCATATGATGCCGGGTTATTTATAGGATATTACACGTAAAAGAGGATACCAAAAACTGTAATGAAAATTGTTGCCAATATAATATTACTACAAATAGGTCTAAAATTTAAAAAAAAAAATCCTTCTAAGCACATACAAAAACAAATCCTGTAATTCACGTTATAGCAAGGATTCCATGACCTCATAATGATATTAAAAACAACAATGCGATAAACAAACCAAAAACTATCGACATTTGTGAAATAAATGTACTATTTAAAATTAACTATATTATAAAAATGTAAGTTTAAAAATTAACAAAATCAACAATATTCTTAAAAATCTATAAATATGCAATAATTGTAGCAAGTTATTATAATAATTATATTGGGTTATTTTAATGAGCTTATGATGGAACATTGAATGAAAGGAATTTTGGATTTTCTCTTTTACCATTTACCACCACTATTGCGAGATTATTACATTATATATTCGGAAAAAACAAAAAACACTAAAATATGCCCACAACTGACAAGCAAATTTTGCCACCTACTTAAGATTAAATTATCAATATTTAGAAGCATAGTTACAACATTGTAGAAAAAACTCGAAACAATTTTTAAGGTAATGATGATTATTGTATAAATTATTTAAAGTAAAAAAATATTTAACTAACTGAATTTAAATGAATTTACTACTTCCCTTTTTTATATATTTTGTTCTTAATTTTAAATAATTGATCCGTTCAAATTCAGTGTTATTGTTTAAAAAACTTGCACGTTGTATTTCGCATGTAAGGGTAAAAATTTGAAAATTGTCGTGTAATATGTAATTGAGCGTTTCTCAATCTATATAAATCCGGGATCAGAGAACCGAAATAATTCAAAAAACAATTGATTGAAAAAATCTATATATTATTTAATAAAATAAAAACATTAAACAACATTGATACATACACTCTTCATTATTTTGGGCCCTTTTTTATATTTTTGTGCTTTTTCAGTTCTATAGAGCTACAAAATTGTACACTATTCATATAAATATATATGACGAGTGTGTAAAATGGCATGTGAGGTCGACACGCAATGAATGCTGAAGATGAAGGTAAATCCACGGAGTGAAAGTCTGGGATAGGTGTTTAAGAACGAAATTCTGAAAACGGGATTGACGAACTATCGCATCGACACGACGAACACTCCAAAAGTCGACGACATACAGGTTCAAATGTAATCGTTTTATTTGATAATTAATAATATTATATAAATATCTGATTGTTTTTTTGTAAACTATATATCCTTTATGAATCCATCATAACTAGAGTACAAAAAAACGGAGGTCAGATCTCCCAAGAGCTCGTAAAAAACAGAAACAGAAATCGTTACACATCTTATAAATTAGAAGTTAGAACATAGAAACATGGCTATCGATAGAAATAAAAAATAGCCATTTACATTGAACATTTTAAAACCGTTATCATACAACTGTAACAATATACACTCCAGGTTTATATAACTGACTACAGTGTGTCTTAAAATTATGCATACCATAAAGATATAAATTATTATCTAGAATTGCAATTCAGAAAAGTTATATCTTGGGTTTTGAAATGATTTTTCAAACATTTTTTTTTTTATTTAAGTACATTTCTTTTGACAAGCGCTAAATGTTTTAGGTTTTCTATTATGATAAAATTAGTAGGTATTAGTGATTACCCTATGTATTTCTAAACTTAGTTTAGAAACGTAGTTCAAGGCGTTGTAAGATTAACGCCCAATCACTAGATACAATTCTTGCTAAAATGTACTTGAGTTTGCTAATTATAATAATAAGCTTAATTAAAAATTTATTTAAGAAGGTCTCCAAATGATTGATGATGAATATTATAATCGTCAACAATTTTCCGAGATTGAGGGAAATGTTATAATTTATTGTATTATCGAGATCTTTAACAAGATAAAAAAAACAACACTAGTTATATTTCAAGACATAAATGTAAATGAATAAAACATGATATAAAGTACCCAGAAATAGATAAAATTGCGATTAGATATATTATTCTTTGTACATATTGGAGCAATGTCGAAATCGTATACAGGCACAGAGAAAAACTAGAATGGTTAGTAGTTTAGTTTCATAATGAAGACACCGAAAGAGTTTTTCATAGTTCAACCTTTCAGAATGTAAGGGTCGGGATGAGTAAAAATGGAAGAATGGTCTAATTGGAATAGCTGAAGCTTTAAATATGAAATGTAGTTATTTGCATTCATATAACAATAACACTGGAAAATTAAACCCCGAACAACGCCAAATAACAAAATTTAGTTTAGTATAAGTTAGCGCAAAAATAATAATGTATGAATAAAGGATAAAATCCTGTAATTATTAATTTATATGTAAAATGTATGTTATATTTATTGAAAGGAATCAGGAACACATTATAATTAAGTATATGTAAAAAGTTTTTCACTTTTACTCATCGTTTTTTCGACTAACGTTAAGTTTTCTAGGACCTCAACGTAGGAAAGGTATTTATTTTATTTTCCTGTAATAGTTAAACAAAATTAATCAAAGTTATACTATACAACCTGAATTGTTCGTCAAAAGATAAAGTTTTTTTTATTCTTAAATGATAAATATAATCTATGATCTTAAAATTAGTCAACAAATCCAATTTCATTAAAACATCTAAAGAAATGCTTAATAATCAAAATTTGAACATTAAAAAGTGAAAAATAGGAAATGCAAGGAAGAAATGATCTAAGCAAGCGAAATGAAATAACAAAATGGTAGGAGTTAAATAGTTTTTGAGTACGCTAACAAGGACTCTTCTCCTTTAGTTTTTCTGATTTAAGCCTAGATATTAGCAGAATACAGATTAAGCGTTTCGTAGAATTATTCGTTCAGTGTGCTCAAAACGATCTATGTAATACTGAAGTACCTTATTACATGAACAATTTATGGACACTTAAATTGAACTCGTCCTCTAATTTTTTAAAAATAAACATGGGACGGTTTTTTTTCAAATCGGTACAAAATAGCTACTTTAATAATATAACTGTGGCGTTATTTCTCACATAACAAAAACGTTTAAGATGATAACGCTAATAACTGATTGTATTGACAGAGGGAGCCATATTGTCATAAAGTATCATTTCAATGAGCTATATTAACTCAAGTACCAACCCAGTTTTTTATAAACCGATAGTAAGAAATATTGAATATGTAAGTTATAAATATTGAGACAAGTAAAACTATATGGGAATGGATCCTAACTAAAATATACGTATATGAAATATACGTCAAATGACACAACATTATTGAAAAATTAGTAGTTATATCAAAATCGCGTAAATTTTTTCATTTACTTTTGAAAATTACACAATAAAATTATACAGTTACAGTATAATAAATTTCAACAATTAGTATTTATTATCTAACATAAAGAAGAGTATTCCATAATCATGTAATTCGGTCGATGGGTTTACCGAAAGTCCACTATCTACGTCTTTGTCCGTTAGATCGCAGTGTAAGATAACGTCAAAATTATAACATTACCGTAAAAAGGAGTGTACAATAATTTTTTTTGTTGAACGTGGTTATACTGCCTAGAGTCCAAATGCGCTTTATGATGAGAGTTAAAATCCTCTCTATATAACCCTGTCCATAATATTATATAGTTGAAAAGATATTATATTATAACTATTGTTACCAGGGTTAGGGTGTTGTGGTGTGGTTAACTGTTGAAGTGATTGATACAACCTCTAGCGGTCTAGCACCTAAGCACATACATTTACAAGCCCCGTAAAGTTAGGCAATTATAAATACGGCTCTCGGGCTAGGATTTGGTCATTTTGTCAGTTACAAATAATAAATTTATAATATATAAATTATTATACAGTAGAGTCGCAATAAATGGAACCTAGATAACTCGAAAAACTTGAACTTGTTTTTTTTTTTATATATTCTCCTATAAATTCTCATAACACTCGGGTACTATAAGACATCTTATAATATAAAATTATTTTAAATAGTTTAATCGAAGTATATTAATATCTGTTATACCTGGGTGTTCTGGATATTTCATAAACATATAATGTTTTATCTACTTAAGTATGTGTAAAAATGCATGGCGGAATGTACAACCAAATACAATTATCAATTGTTTCAAAAAAGCTGGACTACATTTTAACAAAGACCAGTGTGATAGTGGTACATATTTATAAAACAATGACGATGCTGATGGTGTGCTATATGATTGGCTAATTGTAATTAATAAACTTAATATCGATCAACAGACTACATTTCAATCGCTATAATTGATGATAATGTTGCAGTCAGTGCCTCAGTGGGACTGAAAACTGATAGAAATCATGGGTATTAACTGTAAATATATCAAATAATTATTCCGACAATGGTGAGCCTCAAAGAACTTTAAATACACAACGGTGATCAAGCAATGTCATCATTACAAACTGTTAGGCAATTTATTAAGTCTGTCCAAGACGCGGATACTTCTAGTTTCTATATTAGAAGCCATAAGCATTTAAGTACTGTCAATAAATAGCCGAAAACTAAATTGAATAACAAATTATTCTTCTACTGTATCTAATAAATCATACATATGTATAAACATATAATATCATTGTATCTAATTTAGATTTTAATAACATTTTTGTACATATAATATATTTTACCATAACGTTTTTATCGTACAGTTTTAAAATTATATTTCATAACATAACTCGAAGTTATGTTAATTTTGATAAATTCGAATTAGGTATCTCGAAGCTATTTTTTTATCCTCCATCATCTTGCGAGTTATCGCAACTCGAGTGTATAGGTAATACTATATTAGTACTCTAAAGATTCGAACTAGAAACATTACATTTTTAAAACATTTATAGAAAAATTTAAATACTTGACAGTCCAAATTAAAAAGGGGAAGCATAGCCTCCAGGCCACATAAATTGAAATGTTTAGTTGCCCAAGAATTATAAGTATAAAACTACATTTAAAACATCATAAAACTATAAATATTAAGAATATTAAAATTGCTTATATTAAAAAAAGTAGTTCTAGAATAAACATCAATATTATAATATAATTAAAATATTGGAAAATAGTTCAAGAACAACATAAATCTTAACCTAGATCATAGATGTAATGACAGTTAGATGTAATAGATGTATTGAGGTGACGATTTCTTTTCGGGTGGAAAAAAAAGACAACACAGCTAAGTATCACATTTTAAAGAGCAATAGCCAGTAATAAGTTATTCATATTTTTAAATGAATAAGTACTTAAATAATTTCATTCAATTTTAAAAAGTAATGGGTTAACATTATTTTTGTATAAATAAAATGTATGAATAAATGAAAAATAAACGAAAAACAATTAGTTTTTGATGAAATGAAAATGTTGTACAATTTATTCAGATCCCTCAATAAAAAAAAAAAATTGTAGAATAACTTGGTATCGAAAATATTCACGCCAATACTGAAGCTGAATACATTAACGTTGGAAAACGTTGACCTGTAAACCCCAAATATTTTAATACGGACTTAGGCTCCCTAACCGTCAATATTATATGATATGATATAAACAATATTTGTTTACATTCTTTTTTATCTAATGATGTAAACTAATTGACTTTAATTACTTTATTACTTTATTCTATTTGTTATTACTCAAATATAGGCCTATCAGTTAGAAATCCTAATAAGGAATGGCCAAAAAGGTATTTTATATACCGACCCAATTCATCTTTTCATCCTTCATTTAATTACATCCGCCTAATTTGATTTTCTCAGTTCATCTAATATGTTAAGAAAAACGTTCATATATAGCTTAATAAACTGCTAAAAAGCGTACCACACCGTAATTTGTGGGCTACCAACTAATCATCCTTGCAATTCAAATGTTGTATCACTGGAATGAATGTTGTACACATATTAGCGTATTAAAATTGTATACTTATTAAATATTAATTAAAAATTATAAGTGTATACAAATACAATTACGGTTTACACAATTGCACAATATCATAAATTATAATACAATAATAATGTTGTACTCATTACGAACGCTTTACTTACATAATGTAGTGTGTATGATACCCATGGTCCAAAAGAGCACTAAAGGTGTTCTTGATTTCACATTGGTTGATTTATATCTTCCTCATCAATGCTATTGCCATACGGCTGTACATAATCAATTTTACTCTGCTCCTCATGGTGCAGTTTAGTAACACTTTGTTGGTAAACTTAGAATATACACAAATATATAGTAATTATAAGAATCTAATAAGACATAAACAATTTACAGCAATCAACTAATACACAGCATAATATTATCTTAAAATTAAATAACCTTGGATTTTAAATGCTTCTTGTGACCTATAAATAGTGCAAAATCGAAGTATATCATAAATTAAAACAATTTCTAAGGGTAGTTTTGACCTATGAACAATTTAACAAAAACAATAACCAATAATTTTAGGACACAAATAGTCAGTAACCCAGAGTATACAACTAAATTCTTAACTCTTTTTTGAAGAAATTTAAATTTAATGCATAAAATTAATGCATGCTTGAATAATTGTTATTTTTAAATTTGCGGAGAAACTACTGAAAAAATCAACTATCTTAGAGTGACAACTTAATACCTAGTTAAATTCCACTGATTTTAAGTATGATAATTAATTTTTTGCTTACTTAGTTTTAAATTCGTAATAAAAATTGTCTTGGTATTTCTATCCATCATTTTGTGAACAAATTATTTTTAGTTTTTTATACTTTGGTTTACACAAAATTATATGAATAAAATCACCAAATTATTTTTAATTTACTCCGATTAGTAATTTAAATGTAAAATCTGTGACAATAGACGTTTCTTGAAAGTATAAGGAATTTAACCCATCCCTAACAATATACATGATTAGTCTAAAAAAAATATTATTTGTAAGTAATAAGACAAACCGACATAAATATAATAATTACAATCTGAAAAATTATTTAAGATTCGACAAAAAAAGGCTTTTACAAGGCAACGATTTGTTAACCTCAGTTTAAAAATCATGATCCAGGGGTATTCTACCTCAAGAATTTAAACATACATACAAATACAATTATACATGCATAAACATTCTTATTAAAAATAATAAAATTAATAAAATGAAAATAATTTTGCTTGGCTATACTTATTGTTAGTTACAATATTGCATGCAATGAACAAAGTAATGTTCAATTACAAGAAATAAAAAATGTATACTAATAATGAAAGTTCTCCGAGAATTTAATAATATACTATGCTGTGTTTTGGAAGAAATTTTTAAAATACTCTTTGAACACTTTATACTATTAACAGTATAAACATATATTATATATAAAATTATTGTATTATAAGGAAATGTAAATCAATCTTGCTTAATGAATTGTAATTCACATTTATGAAAAACCACTAAGAAATTCAATAATTAACTGCACTTGAAAAAATTCCATTCTATTAAAATATCTGATTATACAATGTATAATTCTATAACGATTTTGGTAAATGTTAATATCAACAATATTATTGCAATATAAATTTGTACATAAATAATGCTCATAATTAAATTTATACATAGCTTCAATTACTTATTTTATATTCTGAGAAAAACAGTTTAATGATAATCTACACTATGTTATGGTTTTTTTCATAGTGGAATTAGGGTGCTCAAAAAGCTTCATAAAACAATTTAAGTAGGAAATTCTCCAGAAACTTAAAATATACTACCAAAAGACTGCTTTAAATTTACAAAAATAATAATTTTAGGGCAAATTTACTTTTACAATTTGATTATTTTGAGAGAAATAAATGTAGATGATTCACATTTGAAGGATAATGTTATATTTTAATGTGTATAAATGAATAGATATACCAAACAATTCTTACCATTTTACGACCAAATATTTAGTTATTAAAAATTAAATTTTTTATTCAATTTATATAGTAATCAGAACTCTTAAAAATTGTTAAATTCAATCATAAAACGTAAAATTTAAATTGCAATAATTTTAATTGGAATTGGATTTTCAAACAGCAATCACTCTGAAATATATAATACTAGTAATACTACAAACATAAAAATATGATGAATAATCTTATGAATGATTACATGCTATTCTTACTTCAAACAATGATTTCTTAATCTTAAAAATTATATGCAGCTCATTTTAATAACTGCTTAAAGTTTAAATTAATGAGTGCAAAAAGTAATAATTATTAATGTAATCATTATTAATTGCGTTTATGTATTTGAAGGTAAATACTTCTGTATAATTTATTATAATTAACAAATTACATTTATAATATTATAATATTTAATATTATGTTAGCTGAATTACCCGGCTTTGCACAGGGAAATAACTCATATTCAACTCATTTTGGGTTTAACTTGATTTGGAAACAATACCTTTTTAAGTCTAATAACATAGAATAAGAGTCAAAATATTACAATAATTTGTATTGTATTGTATAAAGTAATATTAATATATTATGAGTTCTTATTAAAATATTGATGACAAAATTAATAATTGTTGCCTGGGTTGAATTGTTTTAAATTTTTTTTTTAATCTTTAAACACTTCTTTTTCAAAAAATATAACAATTGTGCAAATTAGTTTGTCCAGAAGTTAAGTATTTTACATATTCTATTTGCTAAATTAATTTGAATTAAATTATATTCATATTTTAGGGAATAGTTCAAATTACACATGTCACAAGTCACACTTGTTTTATATACATAGAAGAGATTATAATATTAAGTGTATATTTTATGTTACCTCCACACAGAATCCTTAACAGTAATTGATCAACTATTTTTAATCTATACAAATAGTAATAAGACTTACATGACAAGAAGAATACTCAAAATCAGTTATTACCAGTATAACTGAGTTGTTTGTTTGTTTTGAGCTTTTAAGATTTTAAAAAATAAGTTACCCTAGTAATGCTCGAGATCATTTTAAGTACATTCATTTATCTATTTTTTGAAATAAATAAACAAATCATATGACTAAAATATATCTAGTCTATACAAGATATGAAGTATGTGTCATCCTTTTGGGATACTTATGAGAGCATGGACCAGTTGCGCCTAAAACAATATTTGTATTTTAGGTCAGTATACCAATTGCGCCGCTTAAATTTTAGGTCAGTACCTACACCAATTGCACTACTTATATTTTAGGTTCCTTATTTTTACATGACAATATGTAAGTTACTACACGGCGGAAAAAGTTACACATGTATATTACACAATTAAATATAGCTAACTAATATACATTCAAATATACTTAATTTAAAACAATACGTATACGAAATTACAGGAAAATACGATAAGCTATAAGCTGATAATAGTACCTATCCCGACTGACATAAAATATTACAGTATAACATAAAAAAACATAAAATGTAATTATATTTTTATATTTATATGTATATTAATTATTTATTATTGACGTGTATCTATGTGTATGATTTGGTATAGATTTATATTGTACAATTATTATTAATATTGACATTCATTGTATAATTTTTTATATTGACACAAAAAAATCTATTTAAAATACATATTTTTATATACTAAGTGTAATGTAGAATAATATTATAAACCCTGAAAACAACTGAGCGCAATTGGTCTATCTATCCAAAAAAAAAACGGAGTACAATTGGTATATCGACTAAAAAAAGACAGAGCGCAATTGGTAAACTCCCACTTATGAGTATTTTGATCAAAAAACAAAGTGATGAAGAACACACATCCAACATTTATATCATGTCAGCTATTATTTAACTTGAATGTTCAAATCAAATATTGTACTTATAATGTTTAATACTTAATTTAATCAATTTTAATAACAAGAGATTATTATAGTATGAACAAGCACACAAGCTATAATATACAAAGACTAAAAGCAATGAGTAAGAAGAAGGAAAAAGAGTATTAAACAGTTAGAAATAGGCCGTTAGTCTTAAGAAACAATGGATTGAATGGGTTGGACATATGTGGTCAAGATCAAGAAAGATAGAAGGTGGTGTCAGTGACAGTTAATTCATTGCAGCATTATGAAGTCAATGAAGTTGAAACACACATTAAACAATTCTTATTATTTAGATAATTATTATTTTAATGTTTCGTTATTATGAGTTATAATTCTTTATGAACTTTCAACATCTCCCTCTCACACGATCCACTCAAAAGTAATATTGAATCACAGAATTATTATTTATTATTAATTAATTACACAAATATGTTCATTTATTTTTTTATGTTGTATTGTTTCTTTTATTTTTATAATTACTAATATAATTTATACAACACTAATCACTATAATAATAATAATAATAATATATAGTAATAGGTATTCTATAATTCACTAATTATAATTTTTTTTAAACTAAAAATGTCATATTCATGTCTGATAAAAAATTGTCGAATAGATGTAGTGATCACCACAAGTATTCTTTAACTGCTTTTCAAATATAAGTGAAACTCCATGTATTTTTATGTCATTTTTTATTTTACAATATGCAAAAGACTAGATATATTGTGTATGAGCTCCTGTACGAAGGATTGATGAAATTTTAGCTATGATATACCGTTTTATGAGTAAAATATGTTCATTTCACATGGCATGTACTATGTATTGGTCACTGAAAAATGTTACCAGGTCAACTAGTTTTTCAATAATTGGACAAATTGTTTTTCCATCACGCTCTATCACATTTTTAGCCATGAAAAATCTGTACTCCAAGAGGTCATTGTAATTTCAACATAGACCAAATACCCATAATCTCCCTGTACCTATAAACCATAGACTAATCAGTATTTCTTTTCCGTTAGTTGTTAAATTTTGCCATTATTTATTGGATTTTAATTTTTTCATTTCCAATTCTGTAATCAACACATAACAAATGGCCGTGGTAATATTTTTATCCCCTTGAAAAAAAAATTCATCGATTTCCAAAATACAACCATGTCCATCCATTTTATAGCATTCGGAAAAACTATCGACTACAATATCTCCACATAAGTTATATAAGTTATAACATTTAACTTCAGTATCGTTGCTTCTTCTATTCCAGTATACTGTTAAATGCACAGAATAATGGTGGACTTAAATTTCATTATTTCTATTAGTATTAACTTGAGGTTAATTTTTGTATGAAAAGAACTGATTACCTCCACATATTAATCGAAAAGTAACTCTTTTTTTATGCATTTTAATGTAACTGATGTTTTAGATGTTCCATCTAAGTTTTTTTTTTTTAACTTATTCTGGTAATTTCTTTAAAATTTTCAACACAACTGACGCCATCTTTTTACTTAATAGCATAATATCAAATAGTTCTCTTCGTTTTGAGGTAACAACTGTGGTTTTTAAATAATTTACATATGTTTCTTCGTATAAGATAAAAACTTAGATACAAATTGCCAAGGTTCGAGTACATTATTAAAAATATAACCACACGAATAAGTGACTTGTGAAGTGTTAAAATATGTAGTATGTAGTATCGTGGTACGTCTAAATCAGTGTTTTCCAACCGGTGGTCCGTGGGCCAGACATAGGTGGTCCGCGGTACCTTTCTTCGTTTTCTATTAAGATTTTTTTTTTTTAAACAGCGAAAAATATTTTATTTCACCGTAATATAGGGTGAAACAATGGTGTAAGGAAATTGGCGCTTCCATCGCCCGGTACTAAAGTATCGCAATAGCCCCTTGCTGGTGGAAAGTTCCAGGCGAACGATTCCAGCAAGGAGAGGGGAGAAATCCCCCAACCCGTTGGGCCCTCCATTAATGGGGGTTTGGCGTGGGCTAACCACCTCATACAGAAAAAAATATGGGTTCCAGAACAACACAAAACCAAGCCTCGGATGAAAAATTATTTGGATAAGTTTCAACCTTGAAACCTGGAATGTACGGTTGCTATACATGGCGGGCGCATTAACAGTTGTAAAAGCTAATTTAGAACGATACGGAATTGCAATAGCAGCAATTCAAGAAGTTAGATGGACAGGAGAAGGAAATTTAAAACCAAAGAAACTTACTATCTTTTATAGTGGTGGATAAAGACATGAGCGAGGAGTAGGATTTATTGTTAACAATGAATGCTTACCATACATAAAAAGATTTGAGCCGTATAATGACAGACTATGTTATATCCAAGTTGAATGTAAATAAATGAATTTAATACTGATAAATGGCTATGCACCTACAGAAGACAAACAACAAGACGAGAAAGAAGCTTTTTATGAAGACCTGAACACAATATTCAAATCAATTGCCAAAAGCCAACCGAAGATTATCCTAGGAGATTTCAACGCTAAAATAGGAAAAGAAGAAATTTATAGACCAACAATAGGAAAATAAAGCCTCCATACTCATTTTAATGAAAGTGGAAACCGACTAATTAACTTTGCAATCTCTAAAGAACTAGGGATAAGTAACACGTGTTTCCCAAACAAAAACATCCATAAAGAAACATGGGTCTCACCCGGAGGTAGTTCCAAAAACTAAATTGATCATATCATGACAAATTTGAAGATCAACAATATTATAGAAGATGTCAGGAGCTATCGTGGAGTATCTGCTCAGTCAGACCACTTCTTAGTTAAAGCAAAAATACAAATTAAGCTATCACGAAAATGGAAAAAAAGAATAATAATGGAAGAAAAAGTCTATATAGATAACATAAAAGACTCTGAAATGTTAAAAGAATACAAAAATGAACTAAAAAAACAAATTAAAGGGCGGAATAGAGGCAGAAAATATTGAAACCCGTTGGAAAAAATTAGAGGGAATAATAAAAATAACTGCTTTGGAACACCTAGGAAAAAAGAAAAAAGTATAAAAGCATAAATGGTTAAACGATAAGTGTCAAAGCACGATTGAAGAAAAGGATAAAGCGAGATCCAAACATAGAAAACAATAAAAATTTTGCCCAGAAACTTAGAGAAACTAAACGTATAATAAGAAGGGAAAAACGATTATGGGAAAAGGAAAGAATAAAACAGATTGAAGACAACAGGACGAACCTGAGACACTTCTTCAAACAAACAAAAGAATTAAAAACGGGGTATAACCCCAGAACAGAAATAATGAAAGAAGAAAATAGAGAACTTGTAACAGAAGGAGAAGAAATTGCAAAACAATTTGGGAAAGTGTTCGAGGAACTACTGAACCCACAAACGCACCAAGACCATACGCAAATTGAGTACTATACAGCAAAACCTGAAGACGTAGAACCAACAACGACGAAGTTAGAATGACCATAAACACACTTAAAAATAATAAATCGCCAGGTGAAGATGGCTTAGCTGGAGAACTCTTAAAGTATAGTGATGAGGAATTAATAAGTGAAGTAGGGAAATTAATCAGAGATGTATGGCATAAAGAAGAAATACCAAAAAAATGGCAACTAGCAATAATCTGTTCAATTTATAAAAAGGGAGACAGGTCAAGCTACCAAAATTACCGAGGAATATCGTTGCTAAATACAATGTACAAAGTGTTGTCAGGTCTCATACTAAACAGAATAAAACCTTACATAAAAGATATCATTGGAGACTACCAATGTGGTTTTATGAGTAGTAAGTCCACTATAAATCATATTTTCACTGTTAAAGTCCACTATAAATCACATTTTCACTGTTAAACTAGTTGAGAAACATTATGAATCCGACAATGATTTACATCTACTATTTATTGACTATAAACAGGCTTATGATTCAATTAATAGAGAAGTACTATGGGATACACTTATAACCTTTGAGATACCAGCTAAGATAGTGAAAATGATCAAATTATGTATTAATAAAATCAGATGTAAAGTTAGATTCAATCAACATATATCATATGATTTGAAGTTAAGACTGGATTTCAACAGGGAGATGCCCTATCCCCAATACTCTTTAATATAGCATTAGAAATGGTAGTTAGAAAAACTCAGAAAAAATATGGTGGGGTAAACTTGGGAGAGAACAGAAGACAATGCGGAGTACTAGCGTAC
>JAIPRK010001163.1:0-90388 GCA_025469195.1 Chaitophorus viminalis
CCTTTCGAACATGCAACCAAAAATGTTCTAATGACTTTTGATTGAACTGCATTTTTAAACTAGTATCTGTAGACATTTCTACAAGGCTATCTTCTTCCAATGATGTCAGTCCATTTATTTGATGAATATCAATTTCAAAAGGTTGTCGAATCCAATTTCTACTTATATCTGGAACAGGAAAGTAATCACGGAAGCTACGTTGCATATCACCCATGTGTTGTATGAAATATTTAGAATCTTTATCTGACAATTTTTCTTCAGTTGATTCAATAAAATTTTTGAGATTTGGAAATGGATCGTAATTCTTCTTTGACAGTCAAAGACTCCACAATTTCAACTTTTTAATCATCGCTTCAATTTTATCTTCAACTTTGAAAATTGTAATATGTGTTCCTTAAAGACTTAAATTAAGTGCGTTTAAATGAGTAAATATATCTGATAAATATGCTAAAGTAGCCAACCAAGAATAATCATTCACGCGTTCACTCAACGAAAATGATTTATGTTCGATAAAAAATAATCTTATCTCATCTTTCAATTCAAATAGACGAGAGAGCACTTTACTTCGAGATAACCAACGAATTTCAGAATGCAATAGAAGTTGATAATGTTCACTATCCATGTCTTTACAAAGTTGTTTAAAAATTCTTGAATTCAATGATTTTGCTTTTATAAAGTTCACAATTTTTACAGCATCGTCCAAAACTGTTTTCAAATGTATTTTTGGAAACTATGGCTTCGCGATGAATGCAACAATGATGCCATGTAACTGATGGTATGATATTTCTAATCCATGCAATTAATCCAGTAAATTTTCCTGACATTGCTCGAGCACCATCTGTACTAACTCCTACACATTTAGTCCATTCAATTTCATTCGCTATAATAAATTCATTAATTTTACAAAATATTTCCTCTGCCGTGGTGTGTACCACAGTGGTTACGAATAAAATGTCTTCGGAAATGACATTACCGTATTCGTATCTTACATAACACAGTAATACTGATTTATTAGTTATATCGGTACTTTCATCAAGTTAGAGACTAAAGTAGTCACTTTTATTAATTCTTTTCAAAAACTGTTCTTTAATATTTCCTGATAAATAATCAATTCGTTTTTTTATTGTATCATTTGACAATGCAATTTTATTTAATCTATTTGCAGCTTCTTCGTCGATCATTGCAGAAGCCATAGCTTTCGCAGCAGGTAATATCAAGTCCTCTGCGATCGTGTGAGGTTTCCCTGATTTCCCAATTAGTAAAGAAACTATGAACGATGCTTTTACGGCGCTTTCATTTATACAATCAGTTGCAGTTTTTTTAATAAATTTCATATTTTTTCTCAATTCTTGCTCTTTATTTTTAAAAAAATCAATGGATTTCATGGCATGTTCTTTATGCTTAGTTTCGAGGTGTCTTTTTAGTTTTGATGGTTTTAAAGCCTCGTTTGATAATACTTCAAAACATACCACACATTGAGGTTTTGGTTCTTCTTCAAATCCGTTGGACGTGAAACCCATTGATAAATAATTACTATCGTACTTACGAAGTTTTGTTGACTTTTCTTTACTCGTACACGGAGTTTTTTCATCATCAACGTCAGAATTCTTCCTTTTTAAATTTAACCAACGTACCATTAAAACTAAAAAGGCTATTGTCTTTAAGATGAATTGAAAAAAAATCACGTATTAATTGAAATTATGTAGGTATAAAACTGATCAACTGCACTTATTGGTAGTAAATATACGACTGTCGAGTGCCGACTTCAATGCTGTATGCCTATAAAATTCGTATGAACAAGAAACTGATAAATAAATATTAATAATACAATTATTAGGTTTAGAATGTTTAGATACTTAATTGTATCGAATTCCACATTGTAATCGGTGTAATAAAGATAAGATAGGTTTACCTATCTCTTACAATATAAGATATATTTTATAATTTTATATGAAACAAAAATAATAATCGAAAAATATTGTAATAATACACTCATGTCACAAATTGACTTATATTAGGTGGTAAAGTTGCCGCGGACCCCCGACATGAGTGTTGCGGACCCCCAGGGGGCCGCGGACCACAGGTTAAGAACTGCTGAGTTATACAATTGATGGTCAAATGCGGGACATAAAAAAGGAAGCAGTGAAACGAGAACAGTGAATGAGATGGAACTTTAAAACAGATTATATAATTTAATATTAGGACTAGTGAATTGATGTCATCATTTAATAACTCAGCTATTAATTTACTACTAGCGATACGTCGGCAATCAGCTAAGAAAATTAAACCAAGGGTAACAACTGTCATATAATTATAAGATTCACAAGGAATTTGTATAGTGTATTTTTAACGGTAATTTGTTGAAAGTATTTCAACAATTGCATAATAAAACCATAAGTTTTAAGGGACTTGCAACATGCGTATTCAATGTTATATACACAAGTCAAGATTTTAGCTAAGCTTGAAACTTATTACTTAGGTCCATGACACGATCGACAGCCCGGGACACAAAATTATTATTAAGAAAGTATAGGAATATAAATAGAGAGTAAAATCTAATGAGAAGCATAATTTTTCAATCTAACCAATAAAGAGAAACGATTCAAATTAGATTGAAATTTCAAATTTAGTACAGTATATGATAATATTTTTAATTTTAAGTATGTAAAATAATAATAATATGTATAAATATAATAGTATATTTATAAATATAAAAATCTCATAATGATCCGCAATACAATCATTAATTGAACACTTTCATAACAGTAATTATTTCAACTTCCAAATATTGTATTACAATATCTATAATATAATATATTTATATAATATAATCGGGAGTTATTATGTTATCATTTGATATCATTCAAATTTCAAAATTCTGGTATTTTTTTATGTTATATTTCTTTTCCCCTTAAAACAAACTAACCTCGTTAACTTTTCATAACAATATACTAAATGTATTTTCTCTCTATATAAATGAAATTCTGTATTATTCTATAAAATAATTTATAAAACCATTTCAAATCTGAATTGGTTAAAAATATTATAAAAAGTGTTATAAAGTAAAATCCTGTTATAAATACGTGTATACAAGTCATATGCTCTAAAGTTCTAACTTTTAAGTAATAATATAACTATAATAATGTTTATTAATATTTTTTCATCGCATCGCAAAATAGCAGTGAACCAATGAATATACTTGTGAATTGAGGTGTAATACAAACGAGAATACATACGCTTAAGCATAAAAACGAACATTTCTTTCGCTGTGGGTAATACTAATATAATTTAACTCAGATTAATTATCTAATAGCATACATATCACGCATAAGTATTATAATCATATCATCATATATTATTTAACACATATAAAGTTTTCTACGGCGGGGCGAAAACGCTTGGATCAGGAATGAGCAAGTCGACTCTTGATTCTTTATACAACTATCTCAGTATAGACACTTCGGTAGACAATATTTATTATAGTACCACAGAAACCGCGGCCACACAACGCATGTGAATTACGACGGTAAAATTTCTTTTATAACTACTATAATGAGAAAAATGTTTGACAGATGACATCGAATAGTCGCGAATTTTTTTAATATTATTATTACCCCGTATAGCCGAAGTATATTTTATAATGTAATTACATTATTTTATCATCGCCTATGGCCTATATGACGTATTCACGTTTTTGAGTGCACGTTTATTTTATAGTTTTTATATTTGTAAACGTCATAATAGTGTTGGGATATAAATGGGATATTATAATATTATTATATTACTCAATATTTACATAAACGAATTTGGTGCTTATTGCAGCTAACGCCGATGTAGCGTGGAGAAATCGTCTAATAAAGATTAACGCCGATATACGCGTAAAAATATTATAGAATAATATGTAAGAATATTTCACAAGGTTATAACATAGTATTATGTACAGGAATGATTTTCGAAAATGATTTAGTTATAGGTATGAATTATCACTGAATCCGTACTACGCGCGCTTTGCAGTAATGGGATATGATTTTAGAAAATATTATAAAGTACCTTATTGCTTGTATTATACTATATTCGTATGATGTATATAGTATATATATATATATATATATATATATATATATGTATACCGAAAGAAAATTGTGAACGAAACGAGAGTAATATTATGTGTATATATACGTTTTTATTATTACAATAGGTACTATTATTATTTTGATGCGCATATCTCTATTTTAATTAATTGAAATATATTTTCATATTTTCACAAACTTAAAACCAGTCATTCATTACTCTAATACCATCCGTTATATTTATGCGCGTTAATGTTGACTTTCTTATATTATAATACTGCGAACATAAAACTTAATAAAAACATTTTTCCGAGTAATACGCTCCGTTGCAGTGGATATTGTATAAATGTATAAATGCTATTTATTTATATTTTTGTATGCGTTAAGCAAATCCGCACGGAAAAATAATAATGGCACAATAAGAAATATTTTAACTATAGTGATAAAATAGAAAAATTAAATTAAAAAAAAAATCTCAAAACC
Organism: Chaitophorus viminalis; assembly: GCA_025469195.1. Lineage (NCBI taxonomy): Eukaryota > Metazoa > Arthropoda > Insecta > Hemiptera > Aphididae > Chaitophorus > Chaitophorus viminalis. Next base: position 4,554 of record JAIPRK010001163.1, read on the forward strand.
GTGTACACATCGTAATTATATAAATAATATTTATGACAATAGTTCTATGTACTCTAGTATGTTCATTTTGTAAATGTTTTTAATTAGTTATTTGCATTACATATTGGCATTTGTTACATATGGTAAATAATATTATTGATGAAAAGCCACGTAATCCGAAAAAGTTGCCTTTGGTTTATTTTTCATTCAGCCGGAAGAAACGAAAATAAAATTTAAAAAAAATTAATTGATTGAAATACGAGTATAACATACTTATCCGAGGCTTTCTTGTACCAGTGTCTTAGTAGCAAAAGCCGATTTGTAGTTTTTAATTGTGTCTTCAAAATCTCAAATTCTGAGTATAAATCCACTAGAGAAGATTCGTGATGCACAACAAAAAATAGCATTCTTGTAAAGTATTTTTGAGTAAAATTAAAGACTTAAATATTGTTTAAAATACTTAAATTGATTTTTAAAATAAATAGTAATTGAAAATAATTTGAATTATTATTCACTTATTTGTATTCAAAATTCAAATATTATATACAAAATGAAACGATACATATTATATATTGATAATGATTATAAATACCCAATCTCAAACAATAAAATGAAACTAAATTGATATATTCATGGTGAAATGAAAAATGTTGAACCCCTGTGTTTATATAGAGATAAATAAAGTAAATTTAAAAATCTTATATAAAACTATATATTATGATATAAAACTATATCACCTTATTATAATAAAGTCGTGGCCAGAGTCTATGCTACAAAAAAATCCAAGTATTTGTTTTTATATTTAAATATGAACTGAGTTACCCGGCGTTGCCCGAGGAAATGATTGGGAATGTTCAACTGATTTTGGGTTTAAATCACTATGGAAGCAATACCTTTTTAAGTTCTATCACCCGGAATAAAGATTAAAATATTTTAATAATAACTTTTATTGTTTTGTGTAAACTAAATGTTGATTAATATTAATATTTGTAATTCACGGTTTGAGATTTTTCCACTGATTTGTACCAAACTCGCAAGAAACGCAAATATCGCAATCTGACATAGCGATACAACTATTTTCTTGATCTGTCTCTCTCTGGTCATCAGTGCGGCTAGCACGTGAGGTAACTCTTCGCACATTTGATTAACTGCGACGACATATGCCAGGTCGTCTTCTCCTCAGCATCGAAAATTGTAATTAATAAAAAGCAAGAAAACCCGAAAAGACAAGAGACCAAATAAGCATCGAAAAAAAGGCTCAGTTACTCGATGTGCAAATTTTTGACGCAAATACTGCGAAGATTTCGCATACACTCTGAAGTATGACGCTAATAGAAAATGTAATATGGTAATTTGTAGCAATCAATATTGTTATTTGAAAATCACCTACATTTCTCTACGTATACGCTGAAAGTCTACCTTTTGATGTCGGCAACCTCAGCAACGACTATGTATTTAATACCTATGCGACTATGGGTAACGTTTGTATTGAAAAACTTTATCAATGCTATGCAAACACACCAAATGTATATTTATTACTTTTCTGACCTATATTATATTCAATGTGATTTATATACGCTTATTATTATAATAATTATTACGTTATTTCGTCATAGATCTATTCATTATTATTTAACAATTCTTTAAGTATAGTATCAATGATGCAAAAACCATTTGACATAGATAAAATGTCAAATTATATTTGTATCGTTTCAATTCGACAAAACTGATTTTTAAAGTTGATCGAAAATAATATAATCGTATTATACATATTATACACGTGTTCCAAATAGTAATATAAATTATTTGATTGTCTTGATTCTCGTTTGCATATTAGTTTTACAATTAATGTTCTCCGATAACAGTTTCACATTCATGTGATGATGATTATTTTAATTTATTGTTTTCCGACAGTTGAACCGGATATTGTATGACAGAAAAAAAATCATATTGTAATATACATTGTTAAATATTAAAATAATAATAGTATAATATCTTGGCTATTTTGAACTAGCCTTAACCTATATTAATAAATATTGACCCACACTGCAAAACTAAAATTATATATATTACGTTGTGAATTGAAGAAGTATAGGTATTTATTTTGAACGCAATAAGATAAAGGACAAAAATATTTTTATCTAATTATTAATTGAAAACATAATATATTTACCGTGTACCTACATTAATCTCATAGAAAATCATAATTATACTCGTATTATAAGATTATAATTTTATTAATACCACAGATTGCCTGTATTTATGATTAAAACTGTATTTACTCATATAATCTGTGTTATTATCATATGATTATGTTAACAACTGCAGTTATACGCAGGATATAACAAGTACTCTTCGTCATGTAAAAAAATTGGGCTAGTAGTTTTTTTTTTACGAATTTGTGTTTGCAAAGTTATTTTTATATGCGCCACGCTGGTATATTTTGTTGACTCTACTTATGGTAAAAAAATTCACAACATATCACGGATTTTATAATATTATTCATTTGATCGCTGTTTGCATTTTCTACGGAATCGATTTTGCATCGAAAAAGTAAACGTCTTCACTTAATACGTACTTATATGCGAATGAAAAAAATGTAAAAAATTGATCGCCCCCGGGTGGGCTCGAACCACCAACCTTTCGGTTAACAGCCGAACGCGCTAGCCATTGCGCCACGGAGGCCGTTGAAAATTTTTGGATTTTTGCTGATTTTGAAGAAACCGGATTCGAAGTTAAAAATTTAATGTTTGTGGTTATTCATTAGTGAAAGAAAAAAATAAACCAAAAGAGACAAAATACGTTCGCAAAGAAATTCGATTGAAATAATACCATTTGAAAACAGTGATATTCGTTTGCTATTTGTTATTTTGTTCGATTGTATTAGGTATCTAGTACGCCTATTGTACGCAATAGCTAGAGTTTTGATCCATCACGCCAAGATTATAGGTACCTACCTACCTACCTTCTGATGTCTAATCCCGAGTCCTGACCACATAAATAGTATTATAATTAAAAAATGTATTCACTTATAAATATTATCTACTGATCATCCCAATTAAATTTTTACTAGTCGGTTTTGAATATAGCTTTTATTTAAGTTTTGCGCGAAATAAAACGAGAATACCCATTGTCCAGTTGTACATTGTAATAATACAGTACATATATCAGTATATGCATCATAATTTATAACAATACCTATACGGATGTACTTAATAATATTTGGATATTGGTCGTTTTTTAAGTATATAATATAATTATTAGATTATAGATTATTATTAGATAGAGAGGTGATAGAATCTATTGGTTTTACAATGATGTGTTTTTTTTTTTTTGTGTCTGAGCACGATTTTTGGTAGTAAAAATGCTTCAATTTTCTTAAACAGCAACTTTTCTGAAAGAAAAATGAATATAAATGGTACTTGGGCATGTCAAAAATCCAACTTTTTTAATACTTTTTGAAAAAATCGAAAAAAACGATAAAAAAATTACGAAAAAACGAGAAATTTTACGCAAAATCATGTTTTTACATAATATATTTTTTTAAAATGCTCTAACTCAAAAACGAAAATCCGCAACAACTTAAAATTTTCACCAAATCTTTTAATTGGTGTTCTCTATGCATGGTTAAGTTTTCAAAGTATTTTGATATATTTTGACTTATTTATAGACAGTTTAAATTTTCGATTTTTGTAAGTTTTTTATTTTTAAATATCTATAAAAATTTTTTGGCTATCCGAAAACTCTTGAAAATGTATTAAAGGATTAAATATAAGTTACACTAATTGTAACTAAAAAATATCGGAGATGGTTTCACTCATATTTTTTTTATAAGCCCATAAAGTTCAAATTTGTATAAAATATGTTAAAATTGCGATAATTTGCAAGTTATTTTGTGGTTGAAAATTCATAAAATATTTTCTATTTATACTTAAAGTTCAAAATTTTAACACTAGGTTGTCCATAAGCTTACCTTCAAAAATATATAAAAAAATTTCTACCAGACTTAAAAGAAAAAATTTATGACTGTTTTAAATTTAAATTTTTACGAAATTGCATTATAATTCAATTGAAATATAAAATACTATATTATTATAAAAACATTTTAGACAAACATATTAACTCCGTTCAGAATTGTTTTTCGTATACAATGATATCTATCATTGCATTCCAATTTAACAAATCCATTGTAATAATAACCTATCCTATAAACGAGGTACACTCCACCCCCAACTGTACAGCAAAGCGATGCCCACCTGTTTTCTTAATTTGTAATGTGCAGGTTACCTAGTCTTTATAGCCTTATAGGTAGGTAGGTACGTACCTACCAATGTTTAAATGATATCTATATATAGCATGTCCCAAAAGTCACGTATCACCCTTAATATCTCCATGGAAAATCAATATATTTAAACGCTGTTTTTTTTACAACACTAAGTATGGAAATTCTGATTTGATTGCATACAATTCAATTTTTTTTTTTAAAAATTCAAAAATTGTCAAAAATTTTTTATGCATTTAAGAATTTTAAATTTTTAAGATAGCCATATTATTGAACATATTTTTAAATCACTTAAAAAAAAAAAATATTAAAATTAAATAAAAATTGACCACGTTAGAGCAAATTATATTTTTGAATAATTGTAACATAAAAATCAATTGTTTCACATTTCAATAATAAAATATCTATTTCAGAATGAAAATACTTTTTTATGATACCTAATTAAAGTTTTGATTTGAATAGAAATAAAAATAGCAATGTCTTATCATTTGCTAAACAGTGAAACTGGTTACTTATTTTTAAGTATATTAGTTATCATAAAGTGGACCTAAACTTACGAAATTTGACATAATCTTACAGTTATAATTAATTCGATTTATAATAGCAATACCTACGCATATCGCAATTTGGTAATCTATAATTAAAATTATTATCTTATGTTCTTTGTTTATAGCTATTACTGCTATTAGTATCATACGTACAGTACATAATTTGTCTTTGGCTAATAACTTTTTATTTCATACTTATTTTGTTTAATATTTAAAATGACTCATACATTCTCAGTAAACATCACACGAATACATCGACATGGTGAAATGTTACTTCCGAAACAACGAAAGTCATAGACAAGCTGCTTATAGTTATGGAATTGAGTATCCTGATCGTAAAAAACCATCGTACAATGTTATAAACAGATTAATGTCTCGATTTTTGAAAACAAGTAATATTACATTAGCCTTAACTTATAATAAAGTTGCAAATTTTGGTATTTGGATACATCCGGACCGTGATTTGATTTTAATCTTTCCTAAAAGTTCCACTTATAATTAGATATTTACAGATTGTCATAAAAAATCAGCGTTCCAATCTAGATTAATTAAATCGAGCAATTCGTGTTTTGCTAGGTAACATAACTATTATTATAATTATTCAAAAACATAATTTGCTCTTATTTGGTCAATTTTTATTCAATTTTAATTTTTTGAACTGTTTTAAAAAATTTGTTCAACAATATCTTAAAAAATTGGAAATTCTTAAATGCATAAAAAAAATTGATACGGGTGATACGGAACTTTTGGGACATGCTGTATATAAGCATCAATTATCACATGTATATATCCGAACAATTTGAGAAAGCCTTGACCAATTTAGCTCATTTTTTATTTTTTTTTTTTTTGTATGTAATTGTTAGGACAAAGTTATATAGTTTTAAAAAAATAAATTAATAATAATTGGTAAATAGTCAGAATTTGGGTTTTATTTTTTTATAAATCTGAGCATTAATTTGTATAAATTTAGTTAAAAAGAATTCCAAAATATTTTATTACAATAACAATTATTTTTGATGTTACTAATACAATAATATAACCTTACAATATTTATATTATACAATTTAAAAATAAATTGTAAGGGGATACAGTGACGGGGATGTGACCTTCTACCATGTTTATATGGGTATAACACATGAGTTGGTTACCTATTTAATTTAAAATGTTATTTCCAATTAATTATGCTTATTATAATTATCAATTTCACTTATATTCCTTGTATAATATAACATATATAAATGCATTAAGCTTGGATTATAATACAGAATTTTCACTGTAGTCAATTTTACCTTGTATTTCAGTACACTTTTTGTATACAACGACAATTTATGGCACTAATTTTAATTGTATATCTTTAAATGACCTTTTACGCTTGAGTTTATTAAATAAACATTTTCTCATCTCGTGCTTCAATAAGTTTTTTAATTTATAGTTTGGTTGCATTTATAATTATTATTTAATGAATTTGTGTCTTGTGAAGACTTATACTACGATAATTTTGGTTTATTCCTTGTAAATAGTCTGTAGATAAGAAGTGTATTTCAAATTTAGTTTTGAAACACGTAATTGATCTAACTGAAAAAAAAAAATTGTGCATTTGTGCATATACCTATGTAGAATTAAAATTGCGATTTTGAGGTGAATGTTGTTACATCTATTACATATTCTTAATATTAATTTTCACACACATAAATAGGAGCATAAATACGACATGATTTGTTTGAATATACTTTTTTAAATAAGTTAGGTAATTATATAAACTTAAATTATACATGAAATGATTATGATGTTTAAAATTAGTTCCTATATTATACATTCAGTCCATTCAAGTTTTTTTTACAAAATATAGCATTTATATAACTGTTATTTTATTAATAAAATATTCCTAAAGTAGAGTATTATTATTTTAACCGCAAATCCGCAATGATGTTTACAATAAAATAGTCATCAATGACATCGTGACATGGTGAGTTATCTCTCCATTTTAAAAGCAATCTTTAATTACTAATTAAATAAACAATATGATTATATCGCGACTATTATAACATTGAAGTTTCAAATTTTCGATTAACTGAGAACATTTTTACAAGGTAATGTATATTTTAACACATTAGATATATTATGTATAGCAATCTTATGTAGGCATATGAACAAACCATATAAAATTACTATAAAAATTAATATTTTGCAAAATGTACAAATATAAAAATATGAATTAATTTACTTGTCATACCTATACAAGCTATAATATTAAACATACCTACAGTCTAGGTAAATTATACATCAAATATCATTTATTTATTTATTTATAATTTTAGACGACTTATATTATTAATTCAACATGTTACCCATTGAAATAAACTGAATATAATATAACATAATAAAAAATGTAAACTATTAAATAAGTGATTACGCTACTATCATCAGCAATTAGATATACGTCATATATTTACAGTGTTTTGAATTTATTTTCATTAAAATTGAATAATATATGTACCATATAATATTATATTGTATACATATTACTTCAAAATAATATTGATCACAAAATCATTGGCACCGTATAAGTATGTGTAGGCTTGTATTGTGAAATACTAGGCACATTTATAAAACATAATAATTGTTATTATGCCTTACAAATAATTAGAATGAATCGAAACGTGAATTTACTTACGCGTATTACGGTAAAATAGAACATTTTGTTATTGGCCAAATGGAAAACCCATTTCTCGAAAACTAACGTTGAAACGATTATTTTTAAACTGACAAAATAGTTTATTAATACGTGACGACAAGGTATATGTTCGTCACTGTTCACTGCGGTGTCTGTAATTATTAATTTGTCCGTCGTACTATTATAATACCTATAAAGTCAAAATGCAAGCAACAAGAATGCTCTTGAAACTTCTAGGTGAGACATCAGTGAAGATGTCGATGACGACCGTGAAAAATTACAGCAGCAAGAAGACACCCCCCTCCAAGGATCCGCTGAAACTTAGCACCGGTAAGGTGGAGGCAACAAAAAAGTCAGTTGGTTGCGGTCAAATATCCGGAACGCCAGCGGCAGTTGGTTGCGGATCGAAAGCGATGTCACTACCACCACCGCCGTCACCACCACCACCGTCGCCGCCACCACCACCGACAACCACTGCAGGTTGCGGACCAAAACCACCTGTGCCGAGAGTCGGTTGCGGACCAAAAATGCCACCACCGACGGCCGGTTGCGGACCGAAATTGCCACCACCAACGGCCGGTTGCGGACCAAAAGCACCTGCGCCGACAGCCGGTTGCGGACCGAAAGTGCCACCACCAACGGCCGGTTGCGGGCCGAAAGCGCCACCGCCGACAGCCGATTGCGGGTCTAAAACTCCGCCACCAACAACCGGTTGTGGGTCAAAAACTCCGCCACCAACAGCTATTTGTGGGCCTAAAGCTCCACCGCCGACAGCCGGTTGCGGACCGAAAGCGCCACCGCCGACAGCCGGTTGCGGGCCTAAAACTCCTCCATCAACAACCGGTTGTGGATCAAAAACTCCGCCACCAACAGCCGGTTGTGGGCTTAAAGCTCCATCGCCGACAGCCGGTTGCGGACCGAAAGAACCACAGAAACCGGTACAAGGATGCATTGGCAGCTCCCCACCACCTGTAATCAAGGGATGCCCTCCGGCGAAACCCATGGCCGAACCCACATCAAAGTGTGGTGAGAAAAAAATCCCACCGATTTATGGCGATGGAAAAAGTCCGTCGAAAAAATGACGTGATATTATAGTCATGTTATCGTATAAAGATATTTGAGTAAAAAAAATGTATCAGATTTCTAAAACCAAGGTTTCATATTTTTTTTATATAACTTTACTATTCGCTGTACTCACACTATGAAAAATATATATATGAATTCGATCAAAGCAGTGAAGCGAGACAAAAAGTAACTTATCCGTAATCTGATTTCGATATCTGAACTTTAAATGTTGATTAAAAAAAACAAAAAAAAACTAACCCATTACACATTTTTAATAAAATCTATTTTGTAACCGAAATTATTAAATCAAACGCTATAATTTTTAACTTGGTTGTTAATAAGTAGAAAAATAAGTTAGTATGAAGTTATTATAAATATATAATATATAAATTCATCAAATTTTTTAAACCACTTATTTTGAAGTATGGCTATATTCTACATATAAAATGATAAGGGACTTAGAGAGAGAATAAGATATAATTTTATATATTCAATATTGAAAAGTTGTCAGTAACTTTTAAATAAAAATATTAAGAATTTAAATTAATTAATTTAATAGTTTGAACTATAAAACGATTTTAGGATGATAAGCATATATGATTTATTTATGCTTTAGTTTGAATTGCAGATTGTGCAACTTGAAAGAAATGTTAGTAACAATTTAATTAAACACATTAAAATAATTAGTCTAATTATAATACATGTGTGATTTACTTGTAATTAATATTTATTACTTAATATTTATTTGATATTCAGAATCGAATAAACAATTGCATTCCTAGATCAATTTGATCATCCATATATCCAACATTAAGAAATATTCATTTTGGACCTAAAACTTTTTTAAATCTCAGCAAAATACTGCAACAGAATAAAACATTTTATTTTCCATTTAAAAATCATACACTTTCCTAGGAAAAAGTTTTTTACCAGACTATACATGTCATTTAAAAATCTTAATTTTTCTCTAAAAATATTTTAAATAGGAAAAATGTATAACAACAGAAAAAAAACAATTTAGTTTTTATTTAAAAATCGTATTTTTCTAGAAAAAAGTTTTTCATTGTACGCGTTTACTTGCATTGTATATGCACTATCCCGTATACGGATTTATTGGGTAGGATTTATATTTATCCGACGTATACAAATAGCCAGATAGTAATCAAATTGTAACGATCTTTGGTCTGTGATTTTAATTTAATAGTTTCATAATTAATTTTTCATCAATTACAATGCACCTATTACAATTAATTCTTAAGTTATTAAATATAATTAGTTTGTGTTTTATAAATATATATCAAGCTGAAGTATGTTGTATATGCTGTCGCTAACCTTAATACCGTTCAACAACCAAAACAAAATACACACGTTAGTCGCTAGTTAATTCTTCAATAAAAAGTTCATAAATCACCACTATTATTGATTTACTTTTTAAATATTTTGATTATTTTGACTATTGTTTTGATGTTACATATTTTATTTTATATTTTATGTTTACTAGTAATTTTATTTTATAATTAATGTTACTACTTGAGTTTTTGATAAGCCGAAAATGTCATATGCATAAATAAATAAATAAATAAATAAAAAGTTTCTCATTTATTAACACAGATGAACCAGTGATGGATATCGGGGGATTGGTGGATTATCCCCTTGGGATTTTTGTCAACTCTATATATTATTACCTAAAACATAATACTTAAGAACGATTTATTACTCTGTATCGACTGTATACATAGTTGTAACTTGTAATAATAACTTGTAACATTGAAAAATTCATTACTGTTATACCCGGTTGTTCAAACTATTCATAAACAGTTCAATAACCAGTAATAACGGTTAGATGATCTGACGGATAATAGAGTTTATACTTATCTTTTTTTCCTTAAAAAAGTGGTACAATCAGTTTTAGTCTCGGTTTTAGACCTCTTACTAATGTTTTAATACAATGAATTGGAACAACCATCTGCTGAGCACACTTTTCATACACTCAAAAGGCAAATTATAAAACAAAAATATAATAGGTATTTTTAACATATTAGCTTATTTATATTAATATTATGAAAATTAATAGTATGTTAATGCTTGAATTGTATCAAACGGTTATTTCACATATGATTATGAAAGAACATTGAACATGTGATTGAAATGTTTTAAAATGACTAACCGAAACGCACAACTTATTTTATAAATTTGTTTTTTTTAAATATTAATTGCATTAAATTAAATGTTATTTTTTTTAAAAAAAAGTGTAATATTTATATTTTATTATTGTAATATTTCATGTGTTCGTTTACAATACTGTTGATTTCTTTTAAAATGTCTAATAAATACTTATGTAAAAATGTATTAAATACATTATAAATTTTATATAATAAATTAACGGTTACATTTTTCACATTTTTGTAACCTTGGTATTGATTTGAACAGGAGCGTTCTAATTTTCATATGGGTTATTAAAAATTAAAAACACAAAGAGAGGAATTCAATCTGAGTATTTTAAATGTGCTCCCTCCCTCAGAACAGAATATATACGTCAACGAGACAAACCGTTTATTGTATGTATTTTTTTTCTGATTTAACCGAGAGAACTGGAATGGTTTGTTTTTTACATTTTGTATATACTTAATAAAATTCATTATAATATTATGTATGTAATATATAATAGTAATTAAATTAAAGCTCTCCGGACACATTATTATTTTGTGTATCATTAGACATTAAAAATGATTATTAGACGGGATATTATAGGTATACAATATAGTTGTTGTCAATACCATCATCATGCAAGAATAATAGGTACACTTATCACAACGATTCAAAACGGTCCAATAACTATACGTGTTGAACGATTAGTTGAATATAATAATGATAATAGCTAAGGAGCCAAGCTGTCAAGCTATGGAGGGTTAAATTGATAAATATTGATAAATGGTTTAAAATGTTAAGAAACGCGATCGGAACGCGTCCAGTAATTTGCTAAAAATTCTTAAACCACTCCCCTGAACATGCACATGAGATCAATTTAACAACGACGAAAAATGTTGAACAATAAATTTAAACACGGTCGCAAAAAAACGAACACAAACGTAATACGAAAATAACGGAAAAAAAAATCGATGAACAACGCATGCATCGATTTTGATAATAGCAAAAATTAATAAAAATCTGTAAAATTTTGTGATTGCCCGAACAGGGGCTCGAACCCTGGACCCCTAGGTTAAAAGCCTAATGCTCTACCGACTGAGCTACTCGGGCTGATTGTTTACTTGAAGCAACAATCATGATTTTTAGTAGAAATCTACTATGCACCTATGTATAAGTGCAATTTGGAGGGGACTAACTTAGCTCCTCCAATAAAAAGGTTTTCGAAAATATTGTATTTTAATTGCAGTAAATATTTTATTAATTATCTAACATACATTATAAATAATAATATAGGTAGGTAATAAATTTTATTTGAAAAAATTATTTTCTTAAGTTTGAACAACAATTATTTTGTGTTTTTTTTCCGTAGTAAATATCTTATATACACCCACAGGCCATAGACCATAATAATATAGGTTTCATAATAGTTACACGGATAAACCTATAATCTCGAATCGAAGGTTGCAATTATAACATATAACAGAGAATACCTAATCTAACTGTTGTTATTTATTTCAATAAAAATATTTTTCAATTTAGTAAAAGATGTATTATTATTTAAAATAGATTAACTATAGCAAAATGGGTGAGAAAAAAAATACCTACAATATGTTATATTAGGTTACGCAAGGCTATTTTTTTAAAGGTAGGTGTTTAAACAAGAGGTTTGAGGGGTAGAGTCTCTTACAGGCCTGTTTCATTTAAATATGTATGTAAAGCCCCTCAAAAACAAAAACTGAAATTACCCCTATCTTACTTTAAGATAATTAATGTTAACTATACATTTTTATTGCACACGAGCTGATTACGATATGTAGGTATAGGTAACAAATTAAGATGTTCATGTTATAATATCATCTAACGGAAAAACAAAGCCAAAGGTATAAGTCCTTGATCCTAAACTTTTTATTGAAACACGTATGGAATACGCGTTGTTTTCCTGCTCGATTTATTCATGTTAATAATATAAATTATACCTAGGTTATTTTAAGACATAGTTAAAGGACGATCGATTCTTTCCAAAAGACACTGGTATACTACAGCTACAAGGGATAGATAATGAAGAATTATCTCATGTTTTACTAAATTAATTGTTCATTAAAAGAATCACCCTAAATATTTTTTGAGTTGACGTCTACTGTCTACATAAAATTGAATATTGTTAATATACATTTCATGGTCTCGAAATGTAAAAATATTAGGAAATATAATACAGTAAAATAAGAATTAATGGAAAAACAAAAAAGAGATTGCTTTATAGTTTTATTGCGTACCTATCTAAATAATTAATTTATTTCCAAGTATGATTTTTATTATTATTTATCACACTTAATCATTAACAATATAAGTATATTGTATAACTAGGTGGTAGGTACCAGGTACATAATATATGGAATAGTAGGTATATAATAATTCAAAATTATTTTGAGAAGTACTAAATAGAAGAAAAACATTGATAATACCAATAACTATGTATTGCTGTACATCTCCCCATCTTCATGCATGTACCCCAATGTATATTAATTAGTAAGTTATACAACCATAACACGGATGTTTTTGAGATTATTAACGGTGTGTCGGTATTATAAGCGTGGTGATTTAAACACATAAATCATGAAACGTGAATACAAAAGAACTACAAATCGACGCATAAAACGTGTAGTCAACATGGTATAATATAATAATATAATTGTATAATAATATATTAATATGATTATGCACGTTGTATTGCTACAACGTACCCACTTTCGTGAAACGTGATATATTTTACGGTGCGTCCAAATTATTGCACATTGCACGAACAATAACAGTTCTAGAAATTAATAATTTATTATTCATAAAAGTATATTACAGTTTTCTCGGAGTTTTTCTTCTATTTAAATTAAAGAAAAACGTAGTGAAATAAAAAAAATATAAAGAAAACAAAATCGCGTTCCTGTCACGGTCGGCCCGCATGGAGAGCGTAAGTATATACGATCGACTCAACAATTTTAAACAATATTATTATAATAATACGTGGATAGAGTAACAATCGCTAAAACACACCATATAATCTATGGTACAATATATATTCCATATTTATGTGATAAAAATAATAGTGAAAATATTTAATACTACCTATGCATATTGAAATACATGAAATAATAAGTATTAAAATCATTTTTAATTAAAAAAGAATATGTATTAACTTTAATATGAATATTATGCATTGGATTCTTTTTTTTTTAAAAAACTACAAGTGGTTTGCTTTTATAACAATATAATATGGTTCCTGTGTTCGCCGCCTGCTATATATATATTATAACCAGTTGGTTGTATAATAATAAGCTGACCAAACTGTTTAATAATTATAATGTATCAAATTACGCATTATATTTATACCTATGTAATAATATAAACACGAGACGGTAATAATATTAATAATATTAATAAAGAGCTTAATTTGTGCGGCCGAATGCACAAAATTGTTTAATTTCGTTATTCATGGAAGTCCAGTATTTCGGGTGCGTAATCTGTAGTCGGGAGAGATAATAATAATAATATATACTGCAGTAAATAATACAATACAGGTATGTGGAGTGTTATATTACAATGACGTGTATATGCAACGAGCATTAGTAGAAACCTTCATTGGCAAATATTATATGTAGTTGTACCCCGGTTCCTTTAGCGCGAGACACGACCGCAAAGGATTTCGCAGTACAGGCACCTCTATGACAGCTGTATATTGCCACAGGAGTTCTCATAACTTTTATGTAAAGGTACACAGTATAATAAATTAACATAATATTATACATGTAATTATATATGATATACTCTTCATTAATTCTTCATGTAATTTTTCTATTAAACACTAATATATAGATTTTTTATTAAATTTAAATATAAAAGATTGTCATTACTATGATAAACAAACGAATATATAATTATTAAACCAGTGTCAGTTTAGTGATACCAGAATTCCGCGTTCAAAGTAAATAGGGAACCGAGCACGAGTAACAACATTGTACTTACCCAGTGGAAGTTCACAATACTGACACAATAAAAAATGTTAGTTTATTTCTCATCAAAAATTCATCTCGATTTTAATTCGACATATCGAAATTCAGAATTGTTAACCTTGTTTTTCGAGAAAAATAAAATTAATTTACGAAAATATGTCTCTTACATTGTTTTTAAAATTAATGACATACAAATAAGTAAAATAATAGTCTTATATGAAAATATTTTATCAACGTTTTAATTTTTGGGCAACCTATAGCCGAGAACGGACAAGTTCATATTTAGTATCTATTATGTATATGTATTATTAATGTGTCATTACTCATTATTATTATTATTATTATTATTATTATTATTACTTGTTTCGTAAAATTTTGATTAGACAGTAGGCTCGATTATTATTACAACAGGTAATGCTTTATATAAAATTTTAACTGAGATGTTAAAATTGCGGTCCACTGTCGGCAAGTTAATACGTTTATGACGTAATCAACTCATAGCGAGCTGGTGCCTTTATATATATTATATTTATATACTCCAAAGCTTATGGGTTATTTATATTAATCTAAAAACCACGAGTGCCTATATAGTGGGACATTATACCTCAGCGACCGATATTTGAAAACGTTACTGGTACCTAAGTGGTACTCGATATTGAACGCACGGTCCATAATTGTGAACAACCCGATTAATCACGGAAAAATGTCAACAATTTTAGTAAAAATACATACTTAGGTAGATCCCAGCGTGCAGTTGTACATTTTTTTAATCAACGTTTCCACACCAATGAAACTATAACACGTCAACATTATGTCAATCATTAGCACTGTTAATTTTGTCGGTCCTTCCTTAATCATGTCATTCGTCAGCACGCATACGTGTCTTATAAAATATTCGTTATTATGAAAAACAAACTTATTGATACGGATTTTTGAAATCATTGATAGTTAATTTGAAAATTAAAAATAAATGCAACTGTACAATGGCCTACGAGGAGTATTAAAAAAAAAAAAAATACATATTCTGACTTTACCAAAATATTCAATCGTTGTAGAACATATAAGTGTTTATAAATATTTAAAATATGCAATTTTATTTTTACATTTATTAACCATATTTAAAACCAATTTTATATTTACTTTGATACTAAAGGATATGAAAAAGACAGTGCACCTGAAAAATACACCAATTAATGCAAAATGACAAGTGTACATAAAATATACATAAAAATATGAAATTTGATTTTTCAAAAAAAATATATACACCTATATTATAATAGTAATATATATACAAAAATTTACATACCCAATAATTATTACTTTCAATGTATGAAACTACATTCATAAAAAAGCAATGATTTACGTATTTATGTGCTCAATCAATCCATATTTGGATTCCAATTGTTTAATTTCATCTACGCTCAATAATTGAGTCATGAAAAACGTAAATTGTGCTCTATGGGTTTACAGCCTTATTTACCTATGGCGGTTATTGACATTTGAGTACAAAACCGCAGGTAGGTGTAACAATTGGACACGCTGTGAGCCATTCCTCGTAGTACAATTCAAGTGGTTGAACATTTTTTTTTGAGTCAGACAATTACTGAACACATGTAATTGTTACATTAGAAAGTACAGGTAAACCACTAACGACCGGTTTAATTAAAATTATGTATAATAATGTGTCATGAACCAAAAATTACAAAAACTTATTATTAATATTGTAATTTTGTGCGTATACGATACAAAACAAATAAAGTAAATAGGTCTAATTAGTTTTTAACAGTGAATCACACAAATATATTGTAAAAAAAAAAAATGCAGTAAAAACTCAATTATGTATTACTATGTAATGTAAGAGAAATATTGCGTCTGATAAATAAGAGCTGACTTATAGCATAACGTTTGAATAATTATTATTATGTGGTAAAATGGATTGATATGCAATATAAATGTATGCTCAGATATTTATTTCATCATATTCTTTCCAATTTTCCATTTATAATTGGTTTTACCTATTAAATAATTCCACTTGCGACAAAGTGACTTATATTAAGATTATTTCCTCGCTTAAATCGTGTGTTAATGCTTACTAAAATCGATGATTATAGAGATTAGAATGGTTATTTTGCTGGCCAATATTATCATGTTTTTTTTTTTTTTTTTATATGAAAAGTCCAAGTTAAATTTATAACCAGTACTTATACACACTGCGTAACTAAGCGTAATTTAAAATATTGATTTGACAAATGTATTTCTTTATAAGATACTTTAAGATTACGTTCATACGGTTATAGGTTAGGAAAGAAAGAAAAAAAGAAATAGTGCTAAATAATTTTATCTTTAAACATAAATGACTGACACTATTATGCTTAACATCCCAAATAAATTTTGCTCTACCTACCTATTTCGTATTATTTTATGTTTATTCATATCTATGAAAATCTATAGTCTAGTTCGTACCCTAGAATAGTTTATATAGTTTTATGGGTTTCTGGGTATGTTTTAAAAACGAAAGAATCAACTTTAATTTTCATCGCAATAAAAAGTGTGGTGTATTAAAAAATCTAGGGAGTGGTTTAACCCACAAATCTCAAGAAGGCCCCTCAAAAACTTAGAAAAAATTAAAGGTAAATGATTAATTATTTTTGATAATAATAGTATATTATGTATAGTGTATGGAGTTTCGTGAATGATTTATTTAGAATTTGTTCTTAGTTTCTGAAAACTAAAATTTATTTTAAGTAATGTTGTAAGTGAAGATTCAAATACCTATAGAGAATATAAAATAGCATACTTTGTCGTTGTAAATATTTCCCAATTATTACAAGTGATTCTAAATACGTCGACTTGATAAATACTACTTGTTGCATAAAAACATGATTGTATAGATTTTAATAATCTGAGTACAAGAGATAACATAAAAATATATTTTTTAAGAAAAAATAGAAGAATATAAACAATTGAATAAAATTGCATAATGTAAATTTCAGATAAATTGATAGATATGTTTTTGTAAAAGTTATGTAAATAAATTTAACAAAACATTTAACTGATTAATTTTTTTTAAATTAAATACCTAATTGTATTAATTTATTTTTTATAAACATATATTTTGTAAATTTTGACAAAATATTTGTCCCTTTATGAAAGAATTTAATTTTTTTATTGTTAGTCACATATTTTTAACCAACACAAATATAATATGTATTTTAAGTATATAAAAAGTACATTTTATAAACACTTTTCTTAATCGTGCCACTACTCCAATGAAACACAGTAGTGCTCCCATTCATCCTACGCAAAGTACACATTTGTGTATATGAAATTTAATAATATGGTAATTTGGCTTGGTACTTCAGTTGTATGGCCTGCAAATAGATGTTCGATAATTTTAAAATATATAGTACCTACATAAAAAAAAACATGTATTTATAATAATTTATTAGTTAATTATTAAATTTTTACTTACAATAACTAAATAACCAATTACACAACTATTATAATGATTTCATAGATGTATGGGAAAATAAGATTGTATGAGGAAAAATTTGAAAAAATTGACCGCCCCCGGGTGGATTCGAACCACCAACCTTTCGGTTAACAGCCGAACGCGCTAACCAATTGCGCCACGAAGGCCCATGTGTTGATTGATGATTGTCAAAGCTATTAAACGTTGCCAAAGAAACCAGTTGTCCATGAATAGCGCCAAAATAATATTAAAATATTGAGTTGTCGGTTGTTTGACCCACGGGTGTCCCTCTCTCATCGTTACAATTATATTACAAACGAGTAATATAACATTACAAATGAATAACTTATTAATTTGTAGGGTATAATAAGAACCAAGGCACACCCGTTGACCGATCAGAAATGATAAATATCGAAGGGGCGATAAGGAGGGGGAAGTAGATAACCAAGTGAGATCGTGAATTCACGTGACCGGACCACGAGATGGCGCCGCTGTATAGCGGTTCACCGCTGCCTTCGCGGACCACGTCAAGCGCGGGGAGGAGGTTCTTCTGCGCATATAACATGCGCGTCTGTGGAACCGTCGCCGAACGCGTTGACATGACGTTTCGTTCAAGAACAACTTGTCCCCCTCCGAACGTGCACTTTCTTCAACGAAACACCGGTCAGTCGCCTCTCTCATGGAACATATTATTATTTATATAGAGGATGCGGCAGTGGTTTCTCACGATCTAGATTACAATTCATGAGAGCCCACTGCTACACCCTGTACAACAGCATGTTCTAATAATATTATGCACATGATGAAAACGCGCATTCTTATCGCCGAGTGATAGAAACACTGTGGACTGAACGAATCACACACAAAGAAGACGAAGGATCAGACTTCTTCTGTCGAAATCAATGTCAGGTAATTAAAATTCGTTTAAAATTCGTTCTTTCGTTCGTTCGTTCGTTTAAAATAATGTTAATAGTCATAATTATCATGGGTTTTATAATATTAAAGCCGTTGAACACTGATTTTTTGTCACAAATAAATAAATGGATTCCTAGTAATTAATATCTTATATAGCCGATAAAGGTACCTTCGCGTTCGGCTAGTAGTCGACAAAACAAGTATTGCGTTAAAAATTATTCACTCTGTTTGTGCCATTAGTTTTAATCAATCATTTAATTTCAATACAGATTCTCGAATGAAAATCAACTTTTCCGTCAAAATAAGATCTTGATTAGATTATGAAAAGGTCAAACGATTCATGATATATATATGGTATATTTTTATTTTTATTTTTTCTTATCTTAAATTATATTAAGAAAAATTTTAATTTTTAATTTATGAATAATAAACACCTTAGAGCGAATAAAGTTCAGAATACATATACATTAGTACCTACACAATAACACAAAATACAGAAATTCTCAAATATATAATAAAATAATTTAAGTGATGTAACATTTTCAAATTATAATATTATAATATTATCATCTGAATAGGAATTGTTGCTCATTCCATGATAACTTTTGAAAATTGATAGCATTGTGAATATTATATTATAGTGCGTATTTCAAATTTTAATCATATCGATTGATTCCCAGGTGATAACAAAGTCCAACAATCTCCAACAAGTCACCAAAAATTTGGTTGGAAAGGTTGAAACTATGACTACTAATATTATACTATCAAATTCACAAAGGTTATCGATACGTCGATTGAAATATTTAATGGGTTATAATATTATGGTTACAAGGTAATTACGTTGAGTTATTAGCCGATATTATTTTTTTGTTTTATGATAAAGAACTGCTTAAATTTTACGAGCTGAATTTCGATATCTCTCAGTAAGTGTAGGTCGAAAACAGTATAGATAATAGATATAAATGCCGGTAAAAAAGTTAAAAACTTATCATTATACGGTTTGTATAACTAAGTTAATTGGAAAGACTAAAGAGGACCTACTTCGCTGTCGGAAGTACAATTTTCCTGTGAGTATACTATACATCGACGTTTTAAAAAAAAAAAAAACCTTACAATTTCAAAAATATTTTATTGATACATACTAGTATACTACAATACTACATAGCCGAGAACCAGTCATTAGTTATTGATACCGACTGTTGAAAAATGGATATCGTATAACTAATCAGGGATCTATAATGTAATTGTAATATCATTTTTTTTTTTTTTTTTTTTTTTTGATTTTTGATGATATGGTTTTTATTTACTAATCGTATATTATTATAATTTCTGTTTGGAATGAATCATATGATTTATAAATCGATAATCCTATTCAACTCGGTAAAATACTCGTTGTACCTACTTGAATTTGAAATTACGCTTTATACTTATTTATTATAGTAATATTTATTTATTACTTACGATAATAATTTAAATGAATGTATATTATATTTTAATTGTATTTATTTTATCTGCAGTGTACGTACATTGTACACAACATGTTTACCAGTTGCCACCAAGTTCAGGTGATCGAAACGTTGCTTTCAACTATGATTCATGCGGCTAAATATTCACCAAAATGCTAATATACGTATTAGGGCTTGTATCGCATTGGGAGCTCAAAAAAAACTTATTTACATTGTTACAAATATTTTTTCATAGATATATTGTGATTTTTTCGGTTAACTTTCAAATTAACCGTTTAAATGTTTTATTTTACAGACGACGACGTTATAGTAATACGTACGGGACCCTGCCTATCGACGGTAATCATCATCGTCATCACGGGATTTCGTCTTGGATGGCATAGAAACACATAATACATGTAATATAATTTGTCACTGGGTCGTATACATTATGTTATTATAACCGTCCGGATACATTTCCATTCAGCGTCAGAGATTTTACGACGAGACAACCGAGAGCGCGTCAGTATCGCCATTGCAATCTCATCGTGCTTAGGCGAAGGCGAGGAAAGAGAGATGGCCCTATATAGCCGTTGCCTTATTATATGAGTGGGATAATAGAATTTATTTTGCAAATGTCTTTGACGACACCGTGTGCATACCTATGTGCAGTGGGAACATTTACTTACACCTTTGCATACCCTATAAATTATAGTAAATCCGTATCTGATAAATAATCAGTGATTAAGCATGTGCGTCAGGTATAAGTGTATTACGGTCATTATAATTAATATTATGACATATAGATTCGTTATATAGTTTTTATGTCCTCTTTTATTTTGAAAACTTGTGCAAACAACCCAAATAGTCTTAGACTAGTAACATGAAGATAACTCTATTCTATTGTACATGCATACATGCATATTATGTACACATTTACGGCAGTAGGTACTTCGTGGAGTAACCTTACTCTTATAGACTTTTATCAATTCAATTTAAATTCATTGAAATTCTTAATAAATAATTATTGTCAATAACTAATGCTTTTTTCCAAATATATAAGTACTGATTAAAAAAAAAAAAAAAAAAATTAAGGGATTTTGATATTTTAATGAGAAAAATTAATTTTCTTAAATAAACATAATGATTTGTTTTATTTTGTACTAAAATACGGAGGAGAAACAAAAATATTTTTTATTCTTGTTTCACGAAAGGGACATGATTAATGATTTATTTAATTGTGTAATTTAATCAGTATTTACAGTGCGAAAGATTAAGGAGCAAAAATACCATTTTGTTTCCGAATATGCAATAACTGAAACTATTACTTCTGCTCGCTTTCCACGAGTTCATAGCATAAATATTTATTATTATTACTATTATTATTGTCATTTATATACATGATGCATAATATATAACGGGAAAACAATTCTAATTTTAGTATGCCCGTACTGCAAGTGTGTAGTTTGCATTAAAATTGTATGTTAAAAGACTTTTGTGTCGAAACGATTGAACGCAGACAAACGAATATATACTACTATACTATAATAATTTATGATCAGTGCTAGTCACGGGTATGAAGGCGATAGTGATGGTATTCAGCTGAGCTCCTGGAGTCTGTCAAGTGTATAGCAGTGTTTTTTAGTCAACTTGTAAAGTCGTTGAATCGTATAGTCGAATAATATTAAAATAGAGATTCTTTGAGAATTTTTCTCATAAAGTATACTGCGCGTGAAACATGCACTATAGTGTTGTTAGGTGTGGTTGTGTACATGCGTATGTCAGAGTATATTAATAATATATGGTCCCGTTTAAAATTTATGAAAATAAATTACAAAAAATATTTGATAAGCGTTTATATCACGTTTGGAATGATCCAGGATAATATATTTTATATAGCATTATTATAACTTTCAAATTATCGGATATTGCAATCATTCAATTTAAATAAGTATATTAGCATTTAGTACAATATTAAAATAGTTCTAAACTATTTTTAAAGCTTATTTATAGCTTGTTTTTAAAAATTTCTTGTAGAATAAAATGTAAATTTCATTACTTGTACAACAAATATATGAAAGAAATACTGTAGTTTATAGCACATGGGCCACAAACCTTTTCAAACAAGTGAGATATACTCGACATTTTAAGTCTTAGTGATCGACATTCAGTATAATTTAGATTTTTGATAATTTAGAGATTTGTTTTAATAAGCAAAAAAAAAAAAGATTGTCCCAGCTACAAAAAATAATAATTTATTGTTTCTTCATAATAATAATATCCACACTATCTGATTATTTATTACACGACCGATAGTGGTAAAATTAATTTTTATAATTAATGACCTATAAGTATATTGCCTAGAAAGATCGACCAGTCGATGGCCATGGTTGGTTATCCCTTGACTGTAGCATAATACTATACCGTATAACAGCTGTATAATACTGTGTATTAGATATTAGATACTATCGCCTTTTTCAATATTCGAAAATATATTTAAACTATAATAATTCTAAAGAAGTATAAGAACACATATAATACGAGTGTTGATAAAATACGTGACAATTCCTATTTTTTTTTATAATTTTTTGAAGTATACAAATATTCACCAAATAAAGCATAAGAAATAAATTCTGATTAAACCTGATTTTCAACTTACACGACTATAATATTGTATCAGATTAATATTTTTACGATATTCAAATATAAGTAAAAATGTTACACTACACTGGCATTATATATGGCTTATAATTTAATATTCATATTATATACATCTAGTAAACAATAGAAATCGAACATTAGACAACAAAACGATGTAAAGCCAATTTTTTGGTTAGTGAAAAAATGAGTTGTTAGGAATATTTTTCGGTGCCCCTTGTAACCTGTCTTAAAATCTGTATTATACTCGTATACCGCCCATATATAAATAAATATTTTCGTTCCGTATTTTAACGGTTTCAAATTCCTAATACATGATTACATTATAGGTCTCGACCATTGTCATTATGAACAGTAAATCAAGAAAGTAATCAAGAGAAACTATTATATTATTATTATTACAATCATATTATTAAGCGCGTCGGTCCAAACGTCATTTGAAAATCAACTATCCATGAAATGACATTGTAAGCCCAAGCGGTAGGTACATAAATGCCGACATGCCGTAAACAATATCTGTACGTAAAATGCCTTTGTTACGACCGACATTTTCCAATCACCGCAAAAACCGAACACTACCACCAAATGTAGTATTCACGCCTATAACGCTGTAGGAATATTATATTGTACAATGACGATTACATTTATCATTAAATACATGTTATAACTGCTATAAGTATACAGCTATAAATATAATATCTCGACTGACATAATGTGAGCGATTTACGTCCACGCGGGGGTGTTTAAAGCTAAATGCAGTACTGCATCACGATGTACAAAATAAAATATTACATCCTTATAATTAAAAACCACAGTTTTAAGTTTTTAATAACTATACAAGTCAGATGTTCTATTATTTTTTATCGATCATGAATATTGTAATTTTCGAGTTGGTATTTTTTTCTTATTTTTTTTTCTCAGCGTAATGTTTTTTGACAGTTGATTTTTTTAAAAATTAAAACTTATTATGTTTAAAACTTTGGAAGCTCTGGAAAACATTTTCGGGAAAAATGGCATGATAAATTAAGTCAAAAAATACTTAACGAACCTATTTGGGGTCAAAACACACATTTTGTTTATGCGAACATTTTTTTTAGGTACTGCAGCTGTTGTTCACTATTTTTCACTATTGGTTTGTATCGATACACAATTCGCATTTCATTTACACAGAATAAATATTATGTAATATTACCGTTGAAGTGTTAATATTATTGCCAACAATAATATAACGATATTATATTCTAGAATTCTACTAATACGTAATCAGGTGTGAAAATAGATTAGCCAATATTTAAGTTCTATGACATTAATTTAATAAAATATATAGTAGAACATCGATTATTATGATTATATATGTATATACTCATGCAAATCTTTGTATCTACATGTTACAGAGACTTGTCACTTCAATTTTTTTCATCGAATTTAAGTTTTTATTTTTCTGCGTGTTCATTTAAGGGTAAATTACATGTACTTGGTATTTGGTAAAACAAATTCATTGTTAGCTCTCAACGAAGTACTTACATAGAAATGAATCATAGTAAAAGTAAAGGTTGCACGTTCAAACAAAGGTTCACAAACATATTTTGTTGTACTTCACAATGTTTGAACATTTACGTCTATGAGTTTGGTTCGTATTTAAAATCATATCTTTGAATAGATATATTTAAACATTGTTCAGTTAACATAGTAATGATACTAATGTTTTTTCTATATTAAAATTGGATATTTCTATAAAAATTGTACATTTTTACGTAACAATTTAGAGCTATACACTTGTAAATTAATATAGTATACATTCACAGCATTAATATTTTGTTTTAGTATAACATACAAATTATGAATATATTTCGTACTTAAAATGTATACCCGATTTTTATAATATCAACCATACACAATGATGTATTTTTTTATTTTTATTTTTATTGTTTTTGTGTCTGTCGATCACGCTTGGGGCAGAAAAATGTTTCGATTTTTTTAAACAGTAACATTTCTGAGAGGAAAGTGAATGTAGATGGTACTTGGGCAAGTAAAAAATCAAACCTTTTCATTATTTTTTAAATGCGTCAAAAAAAAAACGATAAAAAATTACGAAAAAACGGGAAATTTTACGCAAAACCACGTTTTGACCAACTCCTTTTTTTTAAAAGTGCTCTGGTATGGCCATTTTTTGGGGACCTGGACATCTCGGCGTGGCCATCTCGGCGTAAACCATTTTGGCGTGAACCCATTTCGGCGTAGACCCATTTCGACGTGGATTCAATTCTTTTAGACTTGTATTCTTTAATTTGATTTTTATTATAAACGTGCTGTATGCCGGTATAATATATGATTTTAAACACGCTACATAAATGATATTTGTGTAAATTATATTATACAATTGTATAAAATACCTGTAGTGGAACTATAAAAATATAACACACATGATTTCTATACAAATTATTTACTATACAAGTTACATAATTTAAAATAAACACCATAGATACAATTATTTCATTACAAGTCCCATATAATTACAAGTATCCCATTTTGTAACCTTATGTCTTATATAAAGATATGAATTATAAATTATTTAGGAATTGTTGTTAATATAATAATGGTGTAATATAATTATAATTACCTAAATAAAAAATATTCTACGTGTCAACATGTCGTCGATATCTGAATCACTACTCTCTTCTTGGTTTTATCGTGGTTATATGCATCAAAAACATACATATAACCATTGTGAATAAAAACTTCACGTTTTCTTATAGTTTTTATTTGATTCATTTCGCGCGGAGTACTTATTGATGATTTTCAATCAAAGAGATCAGGGCAACAGCCAGATTAGTCCTCTTTTAAAAACTTACCATAAGCAGAAACCGAATCGTTGCACCGAACGCATAAAAAAGATATTAAATATATCTGACAATAAAAATTATCTTATCTCTATAATGCTTTTAAAATCTTGTTGTAAAATGAGTAAAACTAGTTTAGGATAATTTATATAGCGTGTTTAGAGTCATATATTATACCGGCATACAGCAAGTTTATAATAAAAATCAAATTAAAGAATATAAGTCTAAAAGAACTGAATGCACGCCGAAAAGGGTTTACGCCGAAATGGTTCACGCCGAAATGGCTACGCCGAAACGGCCACGCCGAAATGGCCACGCCGAGATGTCCTAGACCGACGAAATGACGGTATATTCCTATTTGAAACTTAATTATATCTAACCCTATATACATACTTTGGTAAATGTATAGATACTATATGGAAATGGATATCTATATACAACATTAACTAGGTTTTAATTTACTTTGAACACTTTTTTCGATTCTAATTGCTTGTTAGCAAAATCATGTACGTTCATGCAGTTAAGTGAACACTTTTTTGAACGCTGTTGAATCGCTTTTTTCAGTGATACTGCGCGATATAAGAACTGTTTAGTGGTGATAAATTGCCGCTGACTATTGTTGTCAATTCGATTCTGGCACCACATATTTAGCTGTAGTGCCTGTACTGAGAGTTGGGATCATATTTTGGACTTTTCCAGATGATACAGTGGATGGAGAAAAAAATGATGATAATAATGATACCTACTATTTTTTTGGTAATTAAAATCGGTTTGACAGCATGATTATAAAAATCACATTACACTATTTCATGTTCTTAAACCAAAAAGTGTACGAACAAAAATATATCGATGACAATATGACATTGGGATCTATTAATGTTGTATGTGATGTTTTTTTTTTTTTTGTAATTTCACAGAAGAACTATATCAATGTTTAATTATTATGACAAATCATAAATGTAACTATGATTGGGAGGAATTTTACGAGTTTTATTTTCTTTAACACATAATATTCAATTATCAACATAGGTAAGTGGTATATCTATTCTGATGTGATCATAATAATATTGTTATCACCTTAAAAAAAATCTATTTTGTCCCTTGACGCATATTTTGTTCGATATGTCATTTATGTATTATTGTACTAGTTTTTATTATTGCAAGATATCTTTCAAGGAAAATTATATAATAGGTTTTCCTTGCACATCTTATAATAACTATTAACTCATTTTAGAGGAAATCTTTTGCCTAATATTCGCACATAAAATATAAGCTTATCGATCCTTTTATCGCTGTACTAGTTATTGTTTATCCTACACTATACCACCACGCAATTACACTTTTCGAATATTATATTGTTGTACCACTGTTGACACGAAACCCTTATGGCAACACTAATTGAATGAAATCACATTTTTTCTCCCCGTCGAACTAATAGACAAAGCGTGATACTATTATTATTGTTATACTTAAAGTAATGAAAATTGTATAGAACAAACCGTATTCTTGTACAAATACCTATCATCCACGCGTAATAATGTTACGCACTTAAACAGTTATTATGGTTTTTATTTTATTTTTTCTCGATATAAAAACCACATACTTTTAATAATAATTGTTATAATAAGAATAATAATAGTAATAATATGTATATAATATAATGACGTCCATACTGATGCGGTGTTATCAGGCAAATCGTTTTCCGTCATGCACCCACGGATTGTACACGTGCACGAGTGTCGCAGCAATTGAATAGTTTTTATATTTTTATTATAAAATAACGATGATCAGTTTTATTTTTCCTATGTACAGTAACGTGCGCGTTCGTTGATTTTACAATATTCGTAAACTGATTTCATAAAGTCTCACAAAGTCACAGCTCTCCTTAACTGGTTTCCAAGGAATAATTAGATGTAATTGTTTAAAAGAAAATCTATGATGAATTGATGCAAATATCAGACTCAACAAGTTTTGTGTAAAACCAGGTACCATAATAACCAAAAATTAACATATAATTATAATCATAAAAATGTAAAATATTAAAAAAGTAAT
This sequence comes from Chaitophorus viminalis, assembly GCA_025469195.1. Classification (NCBI taxonomy): domain Eukaryota; kingdom Metazoa; phylum Arthropoda; class Insecta; order Hemiptera; family Aphididae; genus Chaitophorus; species Chaitophorus viminalis. The sequence continues at coordinate 32,633 of JAIPRK010001163.1, forward strand.
TAAATAAATAATATTTTTTTTTACCAACTAATATTAATAAAAGTTTTGTTTAGATAAATAAATATGATTCAATAAAATTAATTTTTCATATAAGGCTTTACTACCTATATTAAAATATGAATTATATTAAATAATTTTGTTTTTATTTTTCATGCTTGTACCTAAAATGGTTGTACCTATATCCTTTCCCTTTCCCTTTCCCGTTTAACCGAGAGACCGGAAGGCATTTCTTCTTTACTTTTCTGCCTTCCAGCTCCTTATCGTTTATTTAATTTGATACAATGTTTTTGATAGCATCACAGATAGAACATGCTCAATCTGGTCATTCCTTACAGTAGGTAATACAAGTAGGTAAATATATGGTTGTATATCTGAGATTTTCCGTGTCTCGTTTGTAAAAGTCTGAATTACAATATAATTTCTGAGTTATACCATAAAATTTTGTAAATCCTTGGGTTTATCGAGATCAATCGGTAATACCTAGACCTAAGCAGTGAACCTTAGGTTTTACCGGTGTTTATATTTTTATTATATAAGAAAATTAAATATGGTATAATAGTGAAACATAAAATGAACGTTAAAAATATTATAATGTGTCAATAATATTTGAAAATATTAAATAATTATACCTGTGTTAAGTGATTGATAATGATAAGTTATGCAATAATAAAGGTTAATTTAGTTTGAATAATTATCAATATTCGATAAGAAAAAAACAACAACAAATTATTAAGTATTAGATAATACAATATAATTATTAAAAATGATAATAATTATGTTGAATTCATTGTGAGCTTATATTTATAAGAACAGTGAGAAGAGGAATTAGGGGATTTGATAAAGTTTTAATTTCGTTCAGGGAACTGGATATTGTTCTATAAATACTGTCCGTTAATCGAACCGCACTTATGTTAACATGTACGATGGACCAGCATTTGATTTGGTGACATGACGAGTGCGAAATTACATAGTTTAATTTCTTAAGTTCATTACGCCATACGTACGACATCATATCTACTAGCATCAAATTGCCTGTGATAATCGATTTTTGATTTAATTTTCATTGTTTAGCTATTTAAATTTTTGATTACATTCCACGTATATATTATTCACTATCAATAGGATGTTATTAGCTGATACGGGTTGAGTGATTTATAGCAGTATCTTAAAAAAAAAAACACTAATTTTATGTGCCTTGACGTTAGGAGTGAGGGGGAAAGACAGAGTATACATATTGTATACATGCATGGGGATAGAAGTCTCGTTATGGGTTAATACAATTTAATCATTTTTTGTCAGGGATATTTTTCAATGTACTACAAATTGTGTTCTATATAAAGAATATATTATATCAATCGTCTTTTATATGCATTGATGAATATTGCTTATTTCAATGAAAGTACGTAATGTAGTTACAGAAACATAATTTAAATGAAACAGGTATGTCTTTCAAAAAATAAAAATCTCTATATATATATATATATTGTAAAAGTACAATTTCGTGGTGGGACTTAAGAAGTCTGAATAACTACGACTGTATACATTTATGCTAAAAAAAAAACGATACTTCATGTCAATTGATAAACATCATGCAAAAAGTTCTAAAATCGTGCTTAGGTTATAGTGCCTTTACATTTTTTTACACGGCAACTAAATAAATAGATTTTCGTCTCAACAACGCGTAGTGATGATAATCGAAATCCATTATATTTCTATCTACTATCCGCTGATGACATAACAACTATAATTTTATTTTAAATTAATTATATATTTAAATTAATTCACATTTAAATTAACTGACGAAAGATTTTAAGCTTTGAGGTCGATATATCCTTATATATCGACCTCAATATAATAAATATATAATTTTTATAATAAATTATAATATCCTGCATAGTTAAATTGTATACATTAACTATTTGTAAATTAATAAAGTGACTTTCGGGTGTAGTAAGATCACTATCCGTGCTAAGGTCTATACAGTGAATTTTAGCTTCCTTCATTATTTTTCATGTTATAATATGAACACCTATCATGTTCTATAATTGTCTTACATTATTATATTTATTGTCCCTCAATCATGTTCGATCAAGAAATTACCTCTAGATCTCTTTTATCCCAATAGAAAAAAGTATTTATATTTTGACATCACTTAATGGGATACCCAGGTTTCATAAGACCTATCACAATAACATGGTATAATATATTTATAAAAAATGTCATCTAAATTATTGGTATCAAGGGAGTGTTGTTATATTGTTATAGAAGTGTGCGACGGTAAACGTTTTGAAATAATAAAAGTTACAATAATATGGGCATAAAAAATACACGATTTCGATTATAATTCATTGCACGTCCTTTCATCTCCTCCATCATATAATACTGCCAGCTACTACGTCACGGATATATATATATGCACACATGGAGTAACACGCGTTTTAATTAATAATTATTCGTCGTAGTCCATGTGTTCGCTGTACATTTCTCGCCATCAATTTCTCCACCCCATCCGGATCGATGCAGCATCCGCTATATCGCTCTCGCCATTCCGGCCAAGTATAGGTCCAACTGTCGCTTCATGTGATCTATCGGTCTTGCGGATGGTATTATTACGTGTATTATTATAATATACGGCAATGGTGTGCTCGTAATTTTCAAACGGGGATGAATATCATCCGCACTATACGATTATTGAGATTTGAGATTATAACGAATCCGGATATTTTGAGCTTCGTCAGAAACAAATAATACTTATTGTTATACGATAGAGTTTTGAATCAAATTAAATTTATTCTGTACGATTTCAATCTAAATTAAAAGTATACAATATAATATTATACATATATGTGTACTGTACTGTACATAATGCATTTTACAGGGTAACCCACCGGTGTGTCCCGATAGAAAATATCTCCGTAGATATCATTTTTTTTTTTCTTAATCTATAGTCTTTTAATAAGACATTATATATTCTCATAATAATTACTGTCATATTTATGTTTTCATCTTTTTAATGTTTGGGCATGATAACGGATGAAATGTACACTTCTAATGAATTTTACAAAATAAACACGAACGTTGTAATGAAAAATCCAAACTTCCAAACTATCGCGATTGAAAATCGAATGATTGGTCTTATAATTATTGCTGATGTAAGTTTATAGGAGATAGGGAAAGCATTTTGGGATGGTGGTAAACTTTCCCGATTCTACTGCCTGAAGATTTACGTGTAAACTCTATCGAGTCTACTTCAGTATTACAAACTGAATGGTATCGTATATATCACCAATATATAAGTAATATCAGTATACGTAAGGTCTTATATGATTAAAGCTTTAAAAATAACCATAATTATATTAATTATTAATACCCTGTAATTTATTTTGTTTTATTATATTTTATTTATTTGTATTATTATTTTCTTATTATTTATAACATAACTCGACAATTATAAAGTACAGACAGATTAAATTACTATAGACTCAAGAAACTGTAAATATATATATATATATATATATACCCTTCAGGTAGTACTGAAGTAGACCCGGGAGAGTTTACATAAACCTTCAGATAGTACTGAAAAAGACTCGTTATAGTTTACATATTTCCTTTAGGTAAACGTAATGTTGACCCGGGAGAGATTATACCATCTGGAGAGTTTACAAACGCCCGCTTGTTATTGGTTAGTTGTAAATTAGTGTGAATTATATAAACTATGATACCGTATCCTTCTCGACGACATTAACATTAATGTTGTAATTTATCCTTAAGAAAGATATTTAATGCAGCCGTATGCTCCAGTGGCGTAATTAAGAATTTGTCTTAGGGGGGATAGACATTTTTTATACACAAAATACTTAGATTTTCAAGTACAGTATCTGAAAAAACTATTTCATCAAACATCTTTAAACTAATATATAGGTACACACAGTGGCAGCTCTGGGGGGGATCTAGGGGGCCATGCTCCACCCCAAACTCAAAAAAAAAATATAATTAAGTAGTGAATTTGAATTTAAAATATTATTTTTTACAACATTTACCTACATAAATGAATCGCTTTGTTTTAAGACATAATTAACCAACTATTGTTTTTCACCGTAAAATATATACATATATAGGTACCAAAACTAAATCCAATCGCATAAATATTGGATTCTCGATTTCGCAGTAATTTTTTATTTTTTTACAGCCTGTCTATTGTTCTTCACACTCGTGGTGTATGCTTATCCATGCTCAAGGATTGAGTGGAGCCATACAACAATCCAATACGAAAACACAGTTCGGTGGTTGTCGTGTGTGCGGCAGGATGTGCTATAATGGTATGTTGCGGCGAATGGCGACTCTTTTGCGGTGACGTTGCCGTCGGAAACAAAACGCGCAAAAACATCGGACAAAGCCGAGGTGTGTATATTTTATAGTGAGCGCGAACGACAGTTTAGGTATGTATAATGTAGTCGATCGTTAAGCCCCAAACGGGAAATTGATTTGTGGTCGGTTTGCTGCCCTACCCCGCAGGAGTTGTAAAAGCGACACCGGTCGACGCGGGACAATCGTGCGGGCAACTATAGAATAGGGTTCGTTATTCCGATCGGACGACCTAAGCTTGGCCAGTGTACCAGGTTAATTAACGATTCACGAATAAATCCCGCGCATATATAGCGGTGTGCTACGGAGAGAGAGAGAGAAGTCCATATGCTGCGCGCATTTTATTCATTCTTTTTTTTTTCATTTTTTTTTTTTTTTTTCACGGAATAAATCCATTTACAATCGTGATAAATAGTGTTGCAGTATTACAAGACATAATATGATGAATGTTAAATTTAGTGATTACATAATATTTAAAACGTATTACAGATATAGATATTAGAGGAATTACAAAATATTAATATACCTAATTATAATTTTACCGAATTAACAGTGAACAATTAAAATGATTATACTAAACGATAATATAATAAATACAACTTAATAAAGCTAATAAATAAATATAATATACGAGGAAAAGTAACAATTTTAATAGATGTTTATTTTAAATAGCCTAGCTATGCATTAAATACTGATTTAATATAATGTATCTTGCAAAAAAACAAATCCAATTTTATTGAATTTGTATTGGACATTAATGAATTTACCTGATAGGAAAAAGAGTAGTTTAAACATATATTTTTTAAAGCAAAGAAATCTTTATTCCTTATTAAGTTTGTTTTTGATTTAAATTTTAGTTTTTTTAATATATCTTGGCATTTTTTCGTGACCCCCACATTTATGCTATTACTATTGCGATTATACAATCGATTTGACCAATAATTATGCTCATTGAAATAATGTAATCGATTTTTAATGTATAACAATATTACATACTTAATGTTACTTATTATGTGACGATTATGAGAAAAGCAGTATAAGGTGCATCTACAATCATTCAACCGTTTCCCGCTCTGAATAACATTATTAGATGAATAATAAATAACATATGGATTATACTAAACAATATCAAACAATCGTTCAATGGAAAAAAAACGCAGTAAAACAATATCATAGACGAGCTCGGTTGATTAGATGCCGAGTTGTGAACATTGATCGGCTAGCTTCCATGTTTCTCGACGTCTGCTGGACTACACGAGTTTTAGATTTGGGTGCCACCGAATACGTCGACTAACTGTTCTTTGATGGCACCCGGTCGTAAATAACAAACATTTGAAAACGAAAATGCTTTTAGGTCTTATAACGATCTGCCACGACGGCACTAGAGAAGGCATATGATGGTAAATGTTTTAGCTGTTGAAGATTTTCGTAATTTTTGTCGAGTTTGTTAAAATGCTGGAGAAATATAATAATTTATAAAATCACGGTGAAACTATAATAGCTTTCTCGTTTTACTCAAAATCTGAATTACAATATTTTAACTTAATTAATATGCAACTCGACGAATCGAACATTATAATAAAATATTAGTATAAGTATAATAGTATTAATAATTATAATAAAAAAAAAAAAATTAAAAAATTCAACACTGATAAAAATTTAGGGTAAAATAATTATTGATAATTACTCCACAAAAAAAAAAAATCCCTAAAAATTAATATCTTTATAAAAAAGGAAACAACTTGGTAATTTTGTTCTTTAATGTTTTTAATTCTGTTGTATATTAACAAATATTTTCCCTTGTTATAACGAAAAAAAAATCTTTGGTAATTAATATTCATTAATATAATTATGAATCAAATATTTTATAATTTTCAAAATGTATGCAGCTACCACAACTTGTATTAGCTTCATGTGCCCCTTTATTCTAAAAAGGATGGATATCTCCATGGTATAAATGTGGAAAAAAAATAGGAGAAGGGAGAAAAATTAACGCGACGAAAAATCAATAAATTATAACAAAATATTAACTATATAAACTAAATAGTATGGTTTAACGTCAAAAAAAAAATAAAATTTCAACCCTGGAGACAAAATATTTACCAATTTTTTTTCCGTAGAAATCATCTATTACGACTGAATAGTTTCGAAATGTTTCGGGATGGTTGTCAGAGAGATTCAACGAGTTTTCACGATGAATCCATACCACTAACCAGTTCGTCATGTTTTTGTACAAAACACCTGGCCTTAATATAATATTACGTACCAATCATGTTTTTGTCTCTATTTGGAATAAAAATTTATTTTTAATATTACGTTTGTACAGGAACCGTAAATTATCAATACGTCACAGCGATTATCCGTGGTTCGTGTTTTTAATGATATATAGGTACATGGTTCGAGTCAAGTGGTGAGGGATTACACTCGTGTAAACCGATCATGGAAAAACGTCTGGTTTTTAGTATCATATATATTTTTTTTTTATTTGACGTTATTTGATTCGTTTACAGTGCTACTATATATTTTATCCGTATATGTTGGTCGTCACATGGTTTTTGAAAAATTAACGTTCCGTATGACATGTATTTTACGTTTGGTTTAACTTAGTTATAACTTTACTGGTGATCAGAGGTTTGATAAAATATCGATTCGGGGTAATATTTGTCTGGAGTGTCGTCAGCAGGTATAGTAGGCTAGTAGCTCCGCTCATTTGCGGCAAAACTTAAGTATTCAACAAAGCACTTATCTGCTATCGCTATAATTCGCATTTAAAATACCAAATTAAAATAATCGTGTCTAATGTATAATTTATCAAAATACAATGTAATATCAATAATAGTATTTAAACGTACTTTCGTATAGATATCGAATCTGACCGATTGTGATGTGAATGAACGTGTTGCCTGAAATAGAATACTGAACGGTAAAATAATGTTTTTTTCCAATAATAATAATAATATCGTGTTTACAAATATTTATACAGGTCGCAGATATCTTTAATATTAATTTCATTGCTACAAGTTTCACGATGACTGACACGTAATGTGACGTGTAGTGCCGAAAACGGAGAGGTTCTAAAAACACATAATATCCAAAAGTTTATTTTTTATTTTTACTCACGTTCAATCACTCTTTCACTCTTTGGATAATTCAATATTGCACAACGAGTACGATCATTTTATTTTATTTTTTTACGCGAATCGGTTTTGTATCAAAACACATTAAAGTCATAACACTGATGATGTACACCGATTTCGACAAAGCGAAAAAAATAAGCCAGACGGATACAGCACACGTGTAATGTAATATTACATAGTAATATAACATAGATAGAAAAAATGCGTTTATTTACTATCTCAAGATAGTAGACGTATGATAATATTTTACCCAGCAGTTCGAACAATTTATTAATATTATTTTCTGGTTTGATTTGAATACGTTGTAGGACGATAATAAGCGCATAATGATTCCAATCGTGATTACGACTAATGGGTGTGTTTAAAGGAAGGGGACTTGGTTTCCTCCGAACTATAACCGACCCCTCATAACATATTTAATATTGACCATACCGAGAGTTAAAAACTAAATAAAAATCGTTTACATTTGACGTTTATAATGGTAATAATTATTTAAACATTCAGTTTGTATTTTTTTATTTTTTTTTTTTTTTTAATAAATATGTATATTCAGATAAAAAGACTATTATTTATTATTTATTTTATTGGTTACCGGAAAAACGGAGAACTGATGAAAAAAAAAAAGAAAAACGTAAGCATTCTTCAAAACAAAATTTCTATTCACATGCTTATGGCTTTAAATTTTTTAATATTAGCAGATCAGAAATAGATTTTCTGATAAGAAAAACTAATATGGAAAACCATAAATTACGTGTAAATAATATTATATCACGTTATTTCAAAGTATTATGCGAAACTATGATGGTATAAATTATGTTTACGAAACCGGTAAAGATATTTGAAGTTCGTCATATGTATATAAATTTAGCATAAATTAAGTTCTTCTAATAATTGACAAAAGTTTTCCAATGTTAAAGATGAATACGTTCCAAGTTTTCAACACACCATTGCGGTAATATAAATTGTAGTTACTGACTTATGGTAATGGGTTTATGATGTTCCCTGGTTATAATAAAACAATAATTGTATTCTATTTCTTTAATGCGTATTGTATTATTATTATAGTTTTTTTATTTTCAAAAATGCATAAACTGATTTAAAACTAATAAGTCCTGTTCTTATGAATTACCTTTTTCAGACAGTTAAAGTTAATAAGTTTATTTATTTATCAAGACTTTTATTACTGTCAATATTTGTATCATGATGGATGAATATAAAAAATTCAAATAAATTTATGAGGGACCTAAAGCCATGGTTACAACTATTACGTGTCATCTAATTTTCGGTTATCACATACGATATAATATATTCACTGTAAACGTATATGCTTTTTCTTTTCTAAAAAGTACGTAGAGCGTATAAATTTTGTTATGATATTTTTATAAACTTAAACTCGGATTTGTGCCTCTTACAGTCCTATGGCATTTTGAATTCCTTTTACACACATACTAATCAATAATATCATTATTGAGTATATTCGACTGGGTCATTTTAATCGTTAAGATCTCGAAATAGATGCTGCAAGGTATAGTGAAGAAAATATAACTTCACCACTGCAGCAGTAGTACGAAAAAGTCGGATATAAATTCATTGGACGTTATTACCTTTTCTAACATATTATGAACGGCACACATCAAACGATCAAACTACCCCGTCAGCCGTCGATAACTCGAGGCTATCATCAAATACACACAGCACGTGCCACCTTACACACACACACACGCGCGTACATACACACGTACACACACCACACACACGCACGCCCGTACACGTACACACGTACGAGACTTGCGATATCAATTTGTCGACGATTGCAGCACGTGCGTATCGTGTAATATATATATAATCGTATCGATCATCGATCGCAAGTCGTCAAAAGCGCTCGCATCACTCGCCCACCGGTCCACCGCTAAGCTCTTGCCTTTTGTATAATTTTATCGCGAGAATTCATGTACGTATACGCACACACACTTTCGTGTATATTATTAATCGTCCAGGGACGTTGGACACAAAGTTTTGGCAAAAGCATTCGGCGCCTGTATTACAATAGGTAGTATAATATAGACAGCTGTGGAGCATGACGACCGGCAACCGCTGCAAAAGACGGGAGCGAGAGAATAAGGCCCAAGAATACTGAAATATTTGTCACTTCCGTCCGCTCACACATTATAGATATTTTGTAAAATGTATATATTTATTTATTTGTACCATTTTCGATGGACATCATAGAAAATAAATAAATATGTATATATAATATTATATATTCACACGCAAGAACCGCAATTTAACAAACACTACTACCCTGCACTCGACCATTCGACCCACATACTGCCTCGCTTCGCCACGCCGTCGAGTTGCAGATTTTCGCGTTTCGCGCGTCCGTCTTTGTATTGATTTACCAGAGCCCCGGCAATGGACGCTTTGGGCTGTATACCCGGCGGCGGCGGCGGCAGCAAAAACGTGCCTCGTGTGGTTGCGGTGGTAAAGGCAACAACGATGAAAAATAAATGCGGGAAACAAAAATAAAAACGAAAAAGTTTCCGAAGGATACCTCATAGCTATATATATATATACCTCATAGCTATATATATATATATGTGTATAAAACCAACTAGATACGTATATATTTGTTCTTCGCACATACTTCAACGCACGAGGATGAGTTTCTAATGAAAATACCCAGAGAATCATAATTATACACTGAAACTATGCCCTCTTTTATTTTGCTTTCGGACGTTCATTGCATTCGACAAAAGACCACAGAGTGTAAAATAGTTATCATGTTATATGTATACGTCGTATTACATAAATGCACATAACGATTATTGTTTTCACGAATCGTTCATATTATGATAAGTTCCAGTGTCCGGTCGATGTCGCTAGCTTAAAAAAAAAACAATATTTCAACTACCTATGTATAAATTATTATTTGATTATTCGTTATTATTATAAGCAGACTTTAGTTCTGCTGTACATACACAAAGTTGCAGTGCAGTTGTAATTGGCACACAACAAAATCAGTTTGCATCATACAAGATGGTTAAAAAAATAAAATAAAAGTAATAAAGTTATAGATTTATGTAAGAGGTAAAATATGGTAAAATATAACGTGATAAAGAACAAAAAAAAAAAAAAACAGGTGGGCTTCGCTTTGCTGTACAGTTGGGGGGTGGAGTGCACCACGTTTAAAGGATAGGTCATTATTACAATGGATTTGTTAAATTTGAATGCAATAATAGATATCATTGTATACGAATAACGATTCTGAAAGGAGTTAATATGTTTGCCAAAAATGTGTATATAATATTATAGTATTTTATATTTATAATGAATTATAATGCAATTTCGTAGAAATTTAAATTTCAAACAGTCATAAAATTTTTTCTTTTAAGTCTGATAGAAATTTTTTTATATATTTTTGAAGGTAATCTTATGGACAACCTAGTGTTCAAATTTTGAATCTTAAGTATAAACAGAAAAAATTTTATTAATTTTCAACTACAAATTAACTTGCAAATTATCGCGATTTTAACATATTTTATACAAATTTGAACTTTATGGGCTTATAAAAAAGATTTGAGTGAAATCATCTCCGTTATTTTTTAGTTAAAATTAATATAACTTATATTTAATCCTTTAATACATTTTCAAGAGTTTTTGGACAGCCAAAAAAGTTTTATAGATATTTTTTAAAAAAAAACTTACAAAAATCGAAAATTTAAATTGTCTATAAATAAGTCAAAATATGTCAAAATACTTTGAAAACTTAACCATGTATAGAGAACACCAATATAAAGATTTGGTAAAAGTTTTAAGTTGTTGCGGTTTTTCGTTTTTGAGTTCGAACAAATTTCAAAAACCTATATCATTTGTCAGTCTAGAGTATTATACATTATATTATATTTTACATGTAATTTTATATCAATATTCCCTGTTCAAATGCTTATAAAAAAAATTGTGCTGATGGATTTTAATAATTTTTAAATGACAATAATAATTACTTCTGTGGAATTTTCTTTTAAATTTTCAAGTATTTTGTAGTAGTCAAATTTTTTTTATCACCAATTTAAAAAAAAAAATGTAAAAAATTCAAATATTTTAAATGCCTATTGCCTATAAGTGACTTGAAAATCAATATAATTTTTTGAAAAAAATATGACATAAAAAATTGCCTATCTTAACAATTGGTAAAAATTTCAAATTTCTGTGACTTATACTTTTTGAATTATAAAAAATATTTAAAATCATTTGACGATAAATCGCTATTTTATGCAATTCGTAAAAATTTAAATATCAAATGGTCATAAAATTTTTTCCTTTTGGTCCGGTTGAAATTTTTTTATATATTATTGAAGATTAGCTTATGCACAACCTAGTATTAAAATTATGAACCTTAAGTATGAACAGAATAAATTCTACGAATTTTTATCTACAAAATAACTTGCAAATTATCGTGATTTTGACACATTTTATACAAATTTGAGCTTTATGGACGTATAAAAAAAATATGAGTGAAACGATCTCCAACATTTTTTAGTGACGATAATTTTATTTTATTGGAAACCTTGTATTAAATTTTCAAGAGTTTTGGTTAGCCAATTAAATTTTATAGATGTGTAAAAAAAAAAAATTTGCAAAAATCTAAAATTTAAATTGTTTATAAATAAGTCAATATATGTCAAAATACTTTGAAAACTTAACCATGTATAGAGTACACCAATATAAAGATTTCGTGAAAATTTCAGTTTGTTGTGGTTTTTCGTTTTTGAGTTAGAGCATTTTCAAAAAATGTATTTTGTAAAAACGTGATTTTGCGTAAAATTTCCCGTTTTTTCGTAATTTTTTTATTGTTTTTTTCGATTTTTTAAAAAAGTATTGAAAAAGTTGCATTTTTGATTTGCCCATGTACCATCGACATTCACTTTCCTTTCAGATAAGTTGCTGTTTAAGTAAAACCGAAGAATTTTTAGTGCCTAAAAAGGTGTCGGTAGACAAAAAAAAAAACACATTATTGTAAAATCAATAGATTCAATCACTCCGTTCAGAATCTTAAAAAGAATTAATTAAAAACTATAATCATCAGAGAAAATCAAAAATATTGCAGGAATGACAATGTGCAATTAAAAAAGATTAAGGGGTCGGAACGATAATAAAATTATTAAGGTGCCGGCATTCATAATTAATTATAAGAAATTGTAACAGAATTGATTTTAAAACGTTAACTTTAATGACTTAATTTATTGAACAGTCAGTGGAAAACTAGTATACTAATTCTCGAGGGATAAAAAAAAGTTTAAAAAAAGTAAAAAATGCAAACCATAATAATATATAATTTATATAATTTATATAATTTATTATTTATATTCATATAATTTATATTATTTTGTATGCTTTAATTTTAAAGCACGTTGTTGGAGACAAAAATCACGAAATTCACATAAAAATATTAAACAATGAGTGTATTAAAGGATAAATGAGATCCGAAATAGTGAATACGTGTAAATATGCAGTGTGCCTCCTTAAACACATATTTGAAATTAATCGTTTTATTACGTTTGAAAGTCTAAATCTTCAATTTTGTCAATTCATGGATAAAAATGAGGAATCTATGGTGTATTTCATACATTTGACGCGATTAATTAGCAATCCCCAAGCCAAACGGGACTTTGATCATAATATTTATGTTCTCGAGGGGAGTTTGTTAAAATATCAATTTATGTACAACTGCTTAATATTAATTATATTTTAGGAAAAACGCAAACCAGAAATATAGCAGAAGAATAAGAATATTATTAGTACCTATACCTATAATATATAAACGTATGTCATTCAATAATAATTATTATTTAATAAATGATTGAGTTTGATATCTAAAGTTTTTGGTGCATTTACTGATAATTTACGTATGAACCTTTAACATTTATCGAACATCGCTGCAGCTCGTAAAGCCCTTTATAAACAGACATTTCGTGTATAAAAATACGATTGTTTCACTTGATAACCTTATATTTTTTATGGTGCAAAATGTATGCAAATAATATTATGACATTATGTAACAGGTAATATCAAACTTCAACCATAATCGTAATCCATATCATAATATAGAGGTATGCTAGTTTTTTCATTAAATCAGAATTTCATTAAACATAGTTTCGACTGTATACACATGTATACATTTATATATATATTTATATATGTATGCATACGTGGTTCGATATAGGAAGTACGTAAAAGTTCCGTGTGCAGAAATAATAGCTGCAGATATATATGTACTTGTACGACTCTAATACCGGGAACTCTGAAATTAAATTTATCTTGGGGTCCCGGTGGGAATCTGTCTGAAATTTAACTAAGTCAGTGACAAAGCGAACATCATGCACACTTGATCACTCCTTGACTCCTTAACGCGGTCCAATGCATACCTACAGGGCTTATGCGATTGAGCATATTATAACGTAATACGACCGAAAATCCGGTAATTTATTTGTACGCATGTGCAAAATGTATATTAGTAAGTCAGGTAATCGGTATATTATTTATCGATTATTTATTTAATTTGTTACGCACAGTTTGAAATTTTGGTAGTATCAGCTTAAAATCAAAACGATTGTTATAATGTAATCAGTGGCACATTTATAATATATACTCAATAATTTTGTTGCCATCCCTTCCCCCACCACTCGTGAAAATTGCCAACTTGTCACTACTCTTACAACCTTAGACCTTCCCTCTCCACCCTTAAATAACTAAAAATATGTCCCTCAGTTGTTTTGAAGAACATTATATTAATATATAATAACAACATTATAATTATTAATTATTAATTAATTATTGATTAATAATATTATTATAATTAATATTATATAATAATAATTATTATTAATTATATTGCTATAATTCGTTTTAATGTTATCATTCGTATACATATCACATTCGTAATAATATGATCTGATACGATAATCCGTTATCACAAAATAAAATCATTGTTTAAATAAAAAATATTATACAATACGTCATGTTAATCAATATAATCAATAACATTTTGTGTATATATATATATATGAAATAACACACGATTAAATTTTTTGCCCCTAAACCATTACAATTTTGCCACTGAGGGCATTTACAACCTTCGCTCTCTCTAAATGCGCTACTGAATGTAATATACTAATACTTAAAAGTGTATTAAAATATCGCAGTTGAATATGGTTTGAAAAATATTTTCGTTGTGTACTCTGTTTACTCGTTTACAACATTTAATCTCCATACTTACGTTCTTTTGAACAACGATAAATTATTATTGTAATGTTATATGTGTGATAAGACTTTTCCGTTTTTGTCTTCTAATTGCTTTAATTAAAAACACTTATCTGTGTTCAAAAACGCTCTACTTATGTCGTTATTGATGCTAGGTATGTTTCCGAAAATGTTAAACCCGAAACGCCGTGTTACTTAGATACTACGTTTTCTGAACAAATCACCATCGTTATACGTTTCGATAAAAGTAAATGAGCGAATTTACGATACTCAAATGTGCTCTTGCCTCAGGTTTAGTCCCTTCCCAAAAAACGAGTTCTGTCCATTG
Source organism: Chaitophorus viminalis (assembly GCA_025469195.1). Taxonomy (NCBI): domain Eukaryota; kingdom Metazoa; phylum Arthropoda; class Insecta; order Hemiptera; family Aphididae; genus Chaitophorus; species Chaitophorus viminalis. The sequence goes on from JAIPRK010001163.1 coordinate 47,720, forward strand.
CACACGCCATGTCGTTTATCTCCGACTATCTACTATGTATTATAATTCAGCTCGCAGAAGTTTTACCCAAACAGTGGTGTGATTTAGACATTAAACTATACGAATGTATTGAAAACAAGCATGGACCATGGAGTGTTCGTAAATATCGATTTAAGTAAATTTCGTCATCGTTTTCAGGTATGCATCGATAAAAATGTAAATCTACTTTCTTCTATCCTCGCATCCTAGCGAACTTCAGTCTAATATTTCCAATCTTGGAGTTAATTTCAAACGGTCATAAATTTTTTTTAATAAATTTCGGTACACCTTTTTTTTATAGATTTTTAAAGAGTATCTTATGGAAAACCTATTGTTAAGACTAAAAAAAAAAAAAAAACATCATTGTACTCGTAAAATCAATAGATTCCATCACTCCGTTCAGAATCTAAAAAAAAAAATTATATTAGAATAATATTATACTTTTGGTTCTCGACACGAATATTTTTTCACATGTCGATTTGTTATTTTTAGATAATATTATTCAATATTCCTTGAAAAATATAGCAAATCAACGAGTGAAATAATTATTTGTATGGAAATACCAAAACATATTGTTCTAATAATTTTTAAATATTGAAGTCACCTGAAATAGTGTCTTTTTTGCTGTAATTTCTGCTGATCCGTGTTCGTATACATCACTTGAATAAAAAAAAAAAAAAAAACCAATACGATTTATGATAAAATTATACAGGTTATATTCGACATGGTACACGCACACTCTATCTCGAATAACCAAAATCGTTCGGGAAACATATTTTCCTCTTAACCTTTTCGGATATTGCTATTGATACGATGTAATAGTCATTCCGGTAAGCTGTTTTGGTACACACTACGCATGCATATTAAAAAGAAAAAAACACCAACTCGAAGTGTCCCAAAGGTCAACAGGTGTTTTTTTTGCGCGTTTTCTATATGATAAATCAATATCAATAGATTCGACAGTATTGCTTTTTTTCGAAACCAATACGACATCACTGAGGCGGTTATAAATGTATAAATAAACCAAATGAAATAAATAGTAAATAAGTGCATGTTATACATATTAAATAGAAATAATTGAAAATAGAGGATGTTGATGACCTAAAGTATAAATATCAAATCAGACAAAAAAAATATATATATATAAAAGTAATGACTTAAAAACTGTAAAGAATGACCAAAAAAAATGTTCGAAGGCATTAAAATAATTTCAAATATATTAAACAATTATTATACGTATACAGATACCTGCATTTATTTAATTGTGTAACAAAATTAAAAAATATTTGAATTGTTATGTTTAACGCTATACAGACCATACAAATAGTCCTCGAAAACCCTGTAATCAGTAACCATGCAAACTGTTATACAATATTATGAATACCTAAATACGTGTCAACACGGATGGTGCGTTATTCAAAAGCACAACAACAAACCATATATACTTGTGGCTAGCACTGTGGTCTACATTTAATATTATAACAATATTATAATAACTTATATTATAATTTAAATCGTAAAAAAAAAAAATAGTTGTCGGTGTTCAGTAGTGTAAAATACGTTTGTGGAAAATTATTAATCGTAGTATACATAGAAAAACACTATCGACCAGAAATGTATTTTTTTCTCTGGTATTTTCTTTGGTATTTTATAATCAATTCGTTTATTATATCTGATAATTAATACCTATCGTAAATAGATAATACTATACAATAGCTGATATTATATAGTAATACACATCCGAATAGATCTGACCTAAAAAACGCTGTCCGTTAATGTTTTTAGTTTTGCACATTGTTCCGTGAGTTAAACTACATTACAGCAAATGGACTTAAAAATGATTATATCACAACAATCATACGACTGAATAAATATATGGTTATTTTCGCCAGTGTTTCGACATTAGTGGACTGTCGAGTGTTATCGTACTATTATTATTTGCTTTAAGCACAAAACAATATTATAAAACGCGCATAAAACAATAAATTTCAGCTGCTCTTTTGTCAAGTCCACATAAACATAAGCGATGTGTGCAATAGAATTAACAAGAGATAAAAAACTACTATCATGGTAAACAATATAATCTCTCCATCGTGTAAATAGTCTTTGATGTCCTCTCTTTCACGTACTTGTATATACGTAGTATAACATAATAAAATGTTCTACGATTACCTTAGTTGAATACGTTTTAATATCGTTGAACATGTCTGTCTAATGCCCGGATTCACGCACGCCAATAATACGAAAAAAAATACCTTTTTTTCCAACACGAGCGGGGCAATTTAAATAGTTTTCGAAAACTGGAACAAAAAAAAAACTAAATCAACCGCGGACGGTGCGTTAAAAAACGAAAACGAGATGTCAGCTACGCAAACACTACGGCAGTTCACGGATTATGATTCACCATTGCACGGAACAATAATGTTATGAAAATTCAACAAAGCGTATGATTATTGAAATTTTCTAATTGATTAATAAATAATTTATTAAAAATCTCTTTCCACCCGGGGGAAATGACTATTTGCTACGTCCTACCGACGTGACCATTATTATAACAATATCGTAGTATAATATTATATTGTATCCACTGGCCGATACAGAATACTCGGCAGTCAGCAGCTGCGTGTTCTAGCATTGAAATTTTTATCTGAAAACAAACTGAAATTCCGGCGCGTAGTCGTACGTACTACCCAGGGCGTAATCGATAACGTCAGCACGCGTTCTTGACGAGGTTGTTCGTCAGAAGCCCTCCGGAAAGAGACGTTTAATATAATATTTCAGTTTCCGTTGAAAACCTTTTAATTGGTTTGAGTGCATTTTTATATACATGATGTATTATTTTGTATACATACCCATCGTATTATGTCTGGCACTGTTTTTGTGGACGACAGTATAAACATTTACTCTGCGCGTTCACCGCGGCTTTCGACTGATACATGTCGCCGTACGTATTTCATAAAATAAATCATTCGACAGTACGCCAACGAGCCCCCCCCCCTAGGTCACTTTGACATATGCGTCGTTGTATACATTTTTTTGTGGTCGTAATTGATATCGCGTCTCCGTTTGAGCGTGCACAACAGACAGGCAGCGTTAAAAGGCTCGTCTGGCCCAATGTTATACGTGTTTACACTTTAATATTATTATTTTAAATATTTTAAGATACTATATACTGTTTAACGGTTCTGATAATTTTAACCAATAGTCATTAGTGGAACAACATCTACCGCGTATTTGAACTTGATTCTATTTTATTATACATTTTTATACATTTTTATCATACAAATCAAATTATATAATTTCTACGCAAGATTAATTCCATTGTATTTTTTTTTCTTACTATATTAATTCGTGTGAACTTAGCTCACTGGATTTTGAATAAGTTTTATTAAAATGCGGTTTGGTAGTTTTTTGTATGATTTCGTATTCGTAGGGTAATTGTTTGTGTGACACACGTGGTTTGAGGTGGACAAGCAGTTTGAGTTGAGTGATTTTTGAGTGATTTTTTTCTGAAAGGTCATTCTGCCCAAAAAGTGAAACCATCCATGACCGGAAACTGTATTTTTACATATAGCCATCTTATCACTCTCGGCCACGACGCCTCAGCACTAATGTAATTGTCAAATGTTAACAAAATGAATACACGGTTTTGCGTTTATTAATACCGTCCCGTGTGCATACATAGAATGCTGACTGCTGAGATTAGTTCAAGACCAAAGACAGGGGAGCGCCTATAAATCTAGAATGTAAAAATCTAAACGTTTAAAATTTGGATTTTAAAATTCTGGAACGTGAACAATTGGACGGTAAAATCACTGGAATTTATTAATCAGAAGTCCATACAGTTCTGTAAGTTGCAAATCTAGAATAGGAAGGAGGAGACAAATTGGTACCATAGATTCATAGATATTAACATGTATAGACGTAACTGAAAACAAATTTCCCGAGGAGTAGACGAGAGGTCTTACTTTGTTTAAATATACTAAAAATTTATATTTTTTATGGTCAGTATTTTTTTTTTAATAATTTCAGGATATTCTGATCATTCTGGACCTCCGGACACGTCCCCTGAAGTAGTTCAATAGTCCTTTACACATCGACATTTAACCGTTTAAGGATAAAAGTGTTCAAAATTGTATTGATTTTTAATTATTTAATCTTAGATACATACCTAACGTAACCATATAGATTTTAAGTTTCCAGGTTTTCATATTCCTGATTTTTGCGTGAATCTTAAAACCGACCTATATAACATTAATTTTACTATCGAATAACATAGGTAAAATGAGAACTTTCAATGTGAGCTGAGCCAATACAACAGCTCTTAATTAACGTTGATCCATCTGCCTATAAATCAGAGGAATTCTCAGGACATCTTATGGGGAAGGGATATGAAAATATATTAAAAAGTTAATTTTAGGGACTATTCTCCACACCGCTTTTTTTTATAAAACAACATACATTGAATTATAACATATATTTTTTGCAAAATTATATCAATATTCTTTGATTTTAGATTCTGAACGGAGTGATGGAATCTATTGATTTTACAATGATGTGTGTTTTTTTTTTTTGTGTCTGACGACAACTTTTTTTACAGTAAAAATACTTCGATTTGCTTATACAGCAACTTTTCTGAAAGGAAAGTAAATGTAGATAGTACTTGGGCAAGTCAAAAATCCAACTTTTTTAAATACTTTTTGCAAAAATCGAAAAAAAAACGTTAAAAAAATTACGAAAAAACGGGAAATTTTACGCAAAATCAAGTTTTTACAAACTACATTTTTTTAAAATGCTCTTACTCAAAAACAAAAAACCGCAACAACTTGAAATTTTTACCAAATCTTTATATTAGTGTTCTCTATATATGGTTAAGTTTTCAAAGTATTTTGACATATTTTGACTTATTCATAGACAATTTAAATTTTCGATTTTTGTAAGTTTTTTTTTTTTTAAATATCTATAAAAATTTTTTGGCTGTCCAAAAACTCTTGAAAATGAATCATAGGATTAAATATAAGTAATACTAGTTGTAACTAAAAAATATCAGAGATGGTTTCACTCAAATTTTTTTATTAGCCCATAAAGTTCAAATTTGTATAAAATATGTTAAAATCGCCATAATTTGCAAGTTATTTTATAGTTAAAAATTCATGAAATTTTTTCTGTTTATACTTGAGATTCAAAATTTTAACACTAGGTTGTCCATAAGCTTACCTTCAAAAATATTTAAAAAAAATCCTACCAGACTTTAGAGGAAAAATTTTGGGACTTTTTTAAATTTAAATTTTTACGAAATTGCATTATGATTCAATTTAAATATAAAATACTATATTATTATATATACATTTTAGACAAACATATTAACTCCGTTCAGAATCGTTATTTGTATACAATGATATCTATCATTGCATTCAAATTTAACAAATCCATTGAAATAATGACCTATCCTATAAACGAGGTACACTCCACCCCCAACTGTACAGCAAAGCGAGGCCCACCCGTTTTTTTTACATGTGAGTACACATCAAGTACGCACACTCCTTACTTCAGTAATTGAGTGCCTCAAATAAGTTTTCAGTCGTTTCATACTTGAAAATCGTGGATAATGATAACAAGTCAAATAAATGTTTATTAATTATATTTAATTTTTTGATTATTATCATTAAATATCAGTTAAACAGGTATATTATTAACTAAAAAAATATTATGTGGGGGAGGCCTGTCCCCACATCATACAGTGAGAACACCCATGTTATATATTATACATATTGTTTTTGTACGATATAATGTCTAGTTACACAAATTTTGTTTTCGTAAATGTTTATGTTTTCCCAACATTATATTGTTGGTTCATAAATTTCAGGTATACCATACAATTTCTGAATATTTATTATTATATTTATTAATATTTATTTATATTTTTTTTTAATATTTTAAATTCTATTATTAATAATATTATATAAGCCCATTGAAATATGTGCATTCTCCTGTCAACTCTCGTCTTACGGGCAGCGGTACTTTTGTGACTTTATGGTTTGAATAACCGATTTTCGTGCAGACTACAGCATCGGTCACATCACAGCATACTCACTCCGTTAAAACGTGTTATCATGAAAGTATATAAAAAATCTTGTGCGATCATTGCATTAAAAAACAATTTAACTTTTTTCTCTAAAGTGGCCAAACTTGCCTGGGTTGGTTGTCGAAAAACTACCGCAACCGAGTACTTACAGTATGTATGCATTGTGGATTTCGGTTTCGACCTGACACTACAAGTTCGTGCATAATATCCTCCTGTCTGATACCGCAACTTTATGTTGCAAGTTTCAATGATTAATCCACCTGTATCAGATGCCATAGCGACGACCAACAACCACATTGTAAAACATATATTATTTTGTCACTTTTTCGCAAATACAATATATGATATGAATTTCAAATTTCAACCACGCGATTTTTTTCCCTTTTATACCTTGTTAAAAATGAACAGATAAGCGAATAAAGATAAAATAATAAAGATTTTAGATTTTTATTTCATAATTCACCCTTCACAAATGAATTTTCCCAGGTAAATCTACATTTTAATACTATATTCACTAAGTGATTTAATATGTTAATTTTTAATTATTTTTTGCTTTTATCCCAAGAACATTAGAGCAAATGTTAATTTAACTAATTGAACCAACTTACATAATTTGCCAACATCTTTTAACTCGGATCCTAAGAACTAGCTAGGCCACGACCTAGTTGGCTTGGATCGCATAGTTTGGTCTACTTTGAATTAACATGGTATTTTATACTATTCTGGTGTGTTTAATACTTAAAATAAATTACATGTGATAACTGTGTGCATTATACGTAATAGTTACATGAAGCATTTATATTCTTATAAAATACATTTATGCGATGAAAATATTTCCCATATATTATTTTAAAAGTAAATTTCTTGTAAATAATTTTTCTCTTGTCTGAGAGAACATAATATATATATATATATATATATATATTTTTTTTTTGTTAAATTGCATTTTTTTTCGTACGAACCGAATTCATTATTATTCGTGCACCATACGAATGGTAACGATTTGATTTGGGTAGCAGTCGGATTGCATTCACCACGCGCCATTCGATAAATTACATTAAATTTCTCGCTGTAGGTGTGTAACGATATTATATTTTATTTACACTTTTGCTATAGTTCGCGCGAAATATCATAATAAAAACCAACTCGCGTGCATAATATCGTATTGAGTCCATAATAAAATATTCCACCGTGAGTTTTCAACAACGGTACAGGTAGCCACGAGTGGTGTCGATACCGAACGGTCGGGGGTACAACAAGCAACACTACCGATTTTATTCATCAATGTTCGTGCAATATGCACAAAATATGTGTCAACAACCTGGGTTCAAAACAATACCATCTATGCAATACAGGGTTATCCATACGAATATTTCCATTCACCTCGTGCGGAGTTAGTTGCGCACGATCAACTTTTAGTTTTACACGGGTGCATTTAATTAAATGTAATATTTAGAACTCGGAACATTTTCTACTACCTATTGACACGTGTGTTTGCCCTATAACTTGAGTAAAAATCAACCCATGAAACGCGATGATATCGTGTAGACTGTATACGGATATTGCACCTAATTTCGACGCATAACAAGATAATCGTAATAACAAATATACACACACATATGTTTTATAGAAATATATTCATAATATTAACATATTTATTAGCGGTGGGCTTCGGCACTACCGCATTATTCACCTTATTCCAGTTGGTTACTCCGTTATGCTTTTAATATATATATATATATATATATAAGGCCATATAAAAAAAAAAATAAAAATAAAACGTTATTTATACAATCACCAATCTTCAGGGAGTGCGATCTCCATTGTATATAAAATCAGATTATTATTATCATTATTGATCTGACGACTCTACATTGTGTATCAATTTCTGGCTGAAAAAGCAGGATTAACACTTTTCGTTTTTGCAACAACATATCTGTATGAAACCGGATTTTCATCATAATATGCATCAACAAAAAATTAGATGCTGAAGCAGACACGCGCATTCAACTTTCTTCTATTTAGCCAAATATTAAAATTATAGTCAATGAAAAAATTCAACATCATACGCAAAATTTATTATAAAAATAAAACGCATACAAAGAAAAGAAAATAACAATAAAACACGTTAAACATAGTCCGTTTGACGCGGGTCGAAATCATTGCAACAAAATGACAGGGCTGCGTTGTGGAAATCCAACTCTTTGCACTATTTGACTAAGTATATACCTGAGTATTTGCATAAACAACGCCTTGGCAATAAGTCACATGCAGTGTCTTATTTTGCAGCATAGGTCGAGCTCAGTACGGCAAAATCACGAGTAAACGCGACAGGACCAGACGATGCGATCTTCCATCTTTAGCCGGAACAAACAACAAAAAAAAATTTAACGCGTACCGACCCGCGACCCTGTGATCTCGTGATTCACCACCACCATATATATTATGTATATAGTGTATTACGGCCAGTGTTGGGTTTTGTTTGGATACAGAAATACTTCTCTTTCATCTAGACGAGTCGAAAATTATAGTTATCCGAGTCGCCGAATCACATTGACATAAATTATTATACTGCGTCGGCCAGACAAAAGTGTGTACGTACATGTATAAGTATAAGGTTTCTGAGAGAAACAGTGAACGTGTTGGTATTACGTTTGTCTTATTTTGGTACAAACGCAACTTGTGTACGTAAATAATTCATCATCAACGTCGTCCCTCTCTCTCGGAAAATACCATGCGCATATTATGACTGGCGAGAGGCGTTATGGTTGCTGCTTCAAGACGCTCATCGTGTAAAACAGTATTTTGTTATTCTCTCTGCATAACAAATACGCGTCGAGTATAATGATGGTTTAACGATACCCGTGAATCGCTCAATGTGTTTTTCAGTATAAAAATATAAAAATTATATAATATATGCATTACATACGCAGTAAATATTTTATTATTAATATTATTATTATTTTTTTTTTTAAAAACAAGGAAAAACGTTCTTTCTAGAAAAACTAGCACCAGTTTTCAGTTAGGTACTTTTTAAGAAAATCGGTTTATTATATATTTATTTATTTACCTGACAAAATGTTTATGTAATTCAATAATAAATCGACGAAACCGATATTAATTTTTCTCGCTTACGGTATCACTGGGCTAGCACGCGCACAAGCTCGTTTTTCGCAATTATCGCGCATTTGACACGCATTCGTGGATTTCAGATACTCGATGACGACCAATTATATTTTACCCCCGTCTCATGTTTAACGAAAAACCGAGTTCCGAGATCGGATGTACAGTTTTTGATGGAATGTTTATTAAATATTTTGCTGTGTAACGGGGAAACGATACGACTCTAAAAACGATTGTGCGGTTTTAAACTCAACGCGCGTTTACATTATCGGTGGAATCCGTGCATTTCAATATAATATTATTGTACAGTAATATTATAGTCATCGTGATTTCACTCGAAAAGTTTTAATGATTACAACGTTGCTCTGTCTCTCTGATGAAATAAGATATTTTTGTCTTTGTTTCGTGTATGTTGTATATACGTTTTATTTTCATTATATTTTTCGAAATCGTTTATGAAAGATCTTAAACATTGTCGTTCGGTTGTAAACTGAAAATTAATTGTACGCTCTATATTGGTCAGCTTTTATTAAAAAAAAAAAATGATAATAATAATCTCTTCTCCAAAAATGTTATAAATATATACAACCAAATTCCCATGGGTGAAATGTTTTCTTTTGTACAAACACAGATTTCGATCGTATCGTGTTGTTTTGTAAGACCGTACATAAGATTTTTGAATTTCCTTAAACTGTTCGTATTATATTTGACATACAATGCTCTCAGTTTCTCCACAAACTTTTGCTTTAATCTATGTGAACCCAAGGCTATTATACGGGGCTCGGCCAAAACCGCAAACATCAACCGTGATGAACGTTTTCAATCTAAAACGTTCCGTGCTATAACCAAAGCACCGATTTATATGTATAATAATTGGTGTTTTCTAAGAATACCGTAATGTTCCATCGGTCCGCTATGACGTTTATCACTCCGCTATCACTTTGCTGTTTTGCTGTAGAGTTGGGGGTGGAGTACACCTCATTTATAGGATAGGTCTTTATTACAATGGATTCGTTAAATTTGAATACAATGATAGATATCATTGTATACAAATAACGATTCTGAACGGAGTTAATATGTTTGTCTAATATATGTATATAATAATATAGTATTTTATATTTAAATTGAATTATAATGCAATTTCATAAAAATTTAAATTTAAAAAAGTCCCAAAATTTTTCCTCTAAAGTCTGGTAGGATTTTTTTAATATATTTTTGAAGATTAGCTTATGGACAACCTAGTGTTAAAATGTCGATCCTAAAGTATAAACAGAAAAAATTTTATGAATTTTCAACTACAAATAACTTGCAAATTATCGCAATTTTAACATCTTTTATACAAATTTGAACTTTATGGGCTTATAAAAAAAATTTGAGTGAAACCATCTCCGATATTTTATAGTTACAATTAGTATTACTTATATTTAATCCTTTAATTCATTTTCAAGAGGTTTTGGACAGCCAAAAAAATGTAATAGATATTTAAAAAAAAAAAAAACTTACAAAAATCGAAAATTTAAATTGTCTATTAATAAGTCAAAATATGTCAAAATACTTTGAAAACTTAACCATATATAGAGAACACTAATATAAAGATTTGGTAAAAATTTCAAGTTGTTGCGGTTTTTCGTTTTTGAGTTAGAGCATTTTAAAAAAATGTAGTTTGTAAAAACGTGATTTTGCGTAAAATTTCCCGTTTTTTCGTAATTTTTTTCAATTTTTTTAAGAAGTATTGAAAAAGTTGGATTTTTTACTTCCAAAAATACCATCTACATTCACTTTTCTTTCAGATAAGTTACTGTTTAAGAAAATCGAAGTATTTTTACTGCCAAAAAAGGTGTCGTCAGACACAAAAAAAAAAAAAAAACACTCATCATTGTAAAATCAATAGATTCCATTACTCCGTTCAGAATCTAAAATTAAAAAAAAAACAGCGTGATTACGTGATCAACTGATATATCAATAGCTAATTACCTATTATGCCTATTATGCCTATTATGCCTATTATGAATAGTATAGTAATTTAACCGCTTACAAGTTCATTCATTTAGAGAAATTCTTCAATTCCGTCAGATCTGAACCCGAAATATAATATCGTATTCCTGTTCATATTGTTATTTTTTTCTTTTTTTTCATGCAACGGCTTTAAATTGTTTGTTTATTTTAATAATTTGGTTAAAACCGTTACAAAATAACAACAATGAAGACAAACAACCGGTAAATATGCCAATACCGTTCACAGTATTTTTCCAATGCATATAATATGATATCTTCATGTTTTCGGTTTTAATGCATTAAACAAATTCTAAAATATGTTAGCGTTATTGGATATAAATGATCGTTAGCCATTGGTACACATCGTATTTCTTAAAATCCAGTAATCGAAATTTGATTTGTCAAATGGAATTTATTAAAAACATAAAAACTGTATAAACTATGGGTTTATAGTCAATATCTCAACTTTTTATAACTGTAAAAATGAGCGCAATAACATATTATATTTTAGTCACCCGTTTGTGTGTTCTTAATTGTTATCCCTAAAACTTATCGATTTAATTAGGCATGGTGTGGCGTCCACCAAAATAACGTTACACGCTGTGACTCGCAACTAGTGATAATACGAGTGACGTGACAAATGATTTTGTTTTGGCACGGTGACCACCCAAGTAACTCATGACGTAATTATTTATGTTATTTGAAATTATTTTTTCTTTCTCTATTTATTTACCTCGAAAAATTATCAAATGACGAAGATGTCATTTACGCAGTAAATTTAGTTATGATATTTTTATATACCAATGAAGGCCGAAAAAAGTAAATTATTATTGGATACACGTATTTTTGCGTCAAAACTACGATATTCGAAGCGTTTATGCAGATTTTAAAAATTTTTAAGATAAATATTCTTCTAATACAAATCAAACAAGACGTTTTCTTAACTATACCGGTTACTTTTTTTTTATGAATTTGCTCTGAACATTTTTGTATGTAATTGTGTAGTTAATAATACTTAATATGTAATAGCTATTCGTTGGTTAGAAATGGATAATTTTGAAAATAAATAATAAAAATGTTTATGATAATAAATTTCCACGGTAGAGACAAGTGACAAAAGTAGAACATGCAGTAAGCATTATTTATATTAAGTGTTATTAGTAATTGCCATAAGCACAATTTCAGAAATGACACAAAAGTGATACATGATCTAATAAGTTAGATATATAATATATAATATATCGAGTGATTTTTATATGAAAGTAATGGCAAATTACTAGTATAACACGTCACATATGTACTAAATCACTTCTAACATCACGTGTCACGTTACTTCAGTGGATGCCAAGTTATTGGGATCCTGCATCGAGTAATTTTTCATATTATGTTTTAAATCACCTTTGTCATAATTGCTTGATATGCATCATTGCACAATATATTATACTATTATGTAAATTGCATTTTCAAAAGAAATATCTTTAAAAAAAATGTAAAAAAAAAAAAGTTTTCGTTCAATGATTATCACACTAAACAATAATTTATTACATTTAATTAATTTACAATTACCTTTCAATTATTATTATATACGCCAAAGATAAAATACGTTCCTGAAAAAAATATTTTGAAACGAATTAATGGAGTACATGATTTTCAGTCTCTAGTTGACATTTGCACAGCCATGGATAATGTAATTATTTCGAATACCGTTATTAACTTAACATACATTAAACAAATTTCATATATAAAATGGAAAAAAAGTTGAAAAAAAAATACTAAAAAATCATTTATCACTCTACTGCGCCGTATTTACGGATAGAGGGGAAAAAAACAAATTTAAGGGCTCAGCTCAGGAAATGTTAATGATCACGAAAATTATACATGCAGAACTCGTTTTGCGTCCACTTAACCGGCAATCATCGTCAAAGCATCCGTTCATTTACAATAGTTACGGTGTCGTAAACTTTCCTAGTTTTTTTTTTTAAAAAAATATAAAAATATAAATTTGTTTAGTTTTTAGAACTGACGAATGATCGAGTGACGGATTCATTTTAAATTTTCAAAGGTAATGCAATTATTATGTTTGTCCGCATTCATAGTCATGCCATTAATAAAAACGGTTGACTTAATAGCCATGAATAAAATATATTTTTTATTGTGATGAAAAGATGACTACCACCCACCGTAGATATTGTCGAGACATGATTCGTAAACGGTAAATAATTTATGCTTCCAGTATTACAAATTATATAGATTTATATAATCAGATTTAAGGAAAAATACGGTATCGGTTCTACTGGCTTAATACAATCAATTCTCGCTAGAAGAATAAAAACCAAATGGAGCTTAATATTTAATGCTTAAAAGTATTGTCGTTTTGAATTTTTCGTTGTAGGTATACATTCCAACGAGTATACAATATTTATTAATTTATTTATTTAATTTTTATTTATTAAGAATAAAAAAAGTTTTACGAAATCTATTCAGTATTCATTTCAGAACAACACACGCGTATAGTTATCGATAAGCGTCCGAACTATCCTGGAAGTCGCCGGTTTGCGATTACGCATAAAATCGCAGACTACTGTATAACGTCAAATAATCGCTCAGAGAAAATTTCATTAAATATTAACCACTTGAAAATAAATGAGACTAATGAAAGAATTTTTTTTTTCTTATCGTGTATCGTACTACATAACCGTTTGGTTAAGTGGCAAATTCGATTGAATTGTTTCTTCGTTTTTTTTTCCTGGTGGCCATTAACTTTTTTAGACGAAGTTCACGGGAAATTTTATTATAAAAATAAATAATAACAACTTTGCTGGCATAATAACTTGAAAATAATTTCAAGGATTTAAATCTTCGAAAAAATAATGATGAATGAAAAAAAACTTTCCCCTATAGCGCCTAAAAAAGTTAAATAAATTGTTGTTGTTCCAAATTAAATATTTTATTCGAGTTGATAGAACATAATAATAACTATAACAGCAGAATAATATTCCCTTGTTTTAACTCGGACAAATACGAGTACATATTATATATTAGCATATTTATAATAAATACGATTGTTGATTGTTTCTGTTCGTTGTACGCTCACTTAAAATTGTATTATATTATTGTGCGGTAATTTAAACAATATCCAGTACGTGTACCAATCAAAAAGCCCAATTTTAAGTAGAAATAAGATATTTTTTCAAAATTACTACGGCGGTGGGCCAAGGTCAGAATTTTGAAAGTTTTCGAATCGCAGCTTGTTATTCATAGCGAATGGTTATAATATTACCTAATCGCAAATCGAAAATACCAATCCTATATGTCGCTTCACTCGGATAGTTATCGACTCGCGAAATGAGCAAGTCCGTGGACGGCGATCGTGAACAAAAATGTCGTAATCAGAATGTTATACTTGTATATTTGTACACATAAACGTACATATATGTAGGTATACACGTTTAATAGTCGTGAACGCAATTGCAGTTATCCGTATCCCCAGGCCTCGAAACGATCGAGTGTGGAGAGAAATCGGGTAATCCAAAAGAATGTTTTCGTTTTAGCGGTGTGCCGTCGGCACGTCGTCGTTGCATTATTAGCCGTCGTAAATTTTACGACACCCCGTGAACTATCTGCCGCGTGTACATTACAAACATAATAATATTACGAGTGTTAACTTTCGTCGGTCGTTCTCCGGTTTTAAATGAACCACCACGATTTACGACCGCAAAACGGATCAAGCTCGCTGTACATGCGCGCTAAACACAATGATTACGGCTATACAGGGTGATTTGTTTAGGATGTTCATCCCTATATTTCGTCGTAAAAATGCTAAAATTTGAATTTTTTTTTTTTTTTTTTTATCTTCAAATTTCCATAAAAACTATGTTGTCCGCTATATTTTTCTTTTATACCCCTCAAAGGGCTCAAAGTATTTTTATTTTTATTTGAAAAATATTACTGGGCCTCACTGATAAAAACTCGTGTGAAGACCCAGGGTTATCTGAATTTACAGTATTCTTAATAAAATATTACATTTATAAAATATAACATAAGAGATATAAGACATAATAAAATATAAATATACAATAATATTATATGATATTGAATTATAAAATAGAAATATAATGGTTTTATATTTTAAATTTTACTTAGATTATATTCATATTGGAGTCAATGGGAAATATGCTTTTTAAAAGTAGGTAAAGGCATATTAACTACATGGATAGGCATTAAATTATATTTCTGAGTTCCCAAGAAATGGAATACTTTACGGCATTTATTTTTTTTGGCCATTCTAAAGAAAAATTATTAGCTGCGTGTCTAGTATTAACTTCATAGCTAATTTGAGTATAGTCTGTGGTGATACAAATGTTTGTTTTTCAAATGGGAATACCCTTTTTTCACTGCGGTATACCATTAGGATTATTTTTCTGTGAATTTTGATGTTCCAAAATCAAAATTTGAACGAGTAGTTTTTGAGTTATTTTAATATAAGTATTAAGGAAATATTTCTAACATTGTATCATTGTAATGTATTTTGTCAATGTCATTAGCTACTGATTTGAGATCGCAAATTGAATATGAGCACATATGTTATAATGTCATACCTATACGTATACATCAAGTCTTATAATGCAACAGATATCTGCAGCCATATAAGTATTATTAATAATTAAATACCATTGGGCTTTAAATATGAAGTTGTAATCATAATAAATATTTTCCTACTGGTCCGAAATTTGATTACGTTATACCAAAAAAATAACTAAATATTATTTCGCGTAAAAAATATGGGATTCCCATTTGAAAAAAAAAAAAAAAAACTTTGTATCGCCACAAGACATACCTGGGCTTCTATAAAATAAAAATATATATATTGTAAAACATAGTTTTTATGTTAACTTAAAGATTATTTTAAACAAAAAACCACATTTTAGCATTTTTACGACCAAAAAAAGGGGATCTAAAAAAAATCACTCTGTATATATTATACAGCGGTCGTTGTATATAACTGCTTGTAATTTGTTCGTTTTTGTAACTGCAATTATATACTTTACGGGTGTTGTACCTTGTACGTGGGTCAAATTGACCATACACGTGTATGCATTGGTACGTACATATTGTTGAATACTGGTCCACCTCTCCCCTTTGACGCTGAAGTGTTGTTGAGGTTGGACCCTTGTAAATAGTTAGAGCTGAAAGCGCGGACACGAGTAACCGAAAATGATAATTTGTGTTTAAACGCGAACGTGCGAAGACGAACCGAAAATGTTCCGCGATAGAAGACAGTAACAAAGACTTCGGTGAGTGTAAAAGATACGATTTGCCCTATTGGGATTTTAGCTGGTAGTCTGTGGTTACAGCTTCGAGGCCGGTGATGCAACGTTGTATGCCCGATAACCACAAGAGTACAATCTGTTTGGATACGATATTGATTTAAACGAGTGACGAGTGCAATTCGACTGGGACCATTGCCGGAGTATGTATTTACGGCCACGCGATCACGAGTACAAATAACCCAAATGAAACATCGCGTTCTAGAAATTGCGTTATTCGTGCTGCAAACCGCATAATTTATGATTTCTCGGTGGATTTAGTGCAGGAACCACGTGTCAAAGATCTCATGCATACCTTGCAGTGTAAATATGGTAACGTATAGTGCATTAGGATGCTATAATATGGTACTACTAAATTTAGCAAGCCTTTCCGGAAAACTATTTTTTTTTTACGTATTGAAAATTGAAAATGATAATTAATAATAAGTTCAACTGTTATAAATGTATAAATGTAAAAAATTGCTCATAAGTTAACGCAGTAAAAACAAAAAAAAAATATATACCAATCAAACATACACTATTAGTTATGGATATACAATATAATGTACAGTCTTATTATTTTATATTTTATTCCAAATAAGAATGGGGCTTTTTAAGATTATTGCGTTATAGACAAATCCATTTATATACTTATGGAATGCCAAAGACTGTCTTGGGACCATTTTTTGTTACGCAGAAACGTGTTTAGAATAATTGGTAAAAACTAATTTGCTCAGCCCTGCCGAGATAGCATAGTACTAAAACTATGATATTATGCCTATGCAATAAGGATGCGTGAGAAGTTGTAAGAGCGTCTAGGAGAGTTGTAGCAGTTATTTAAGGCACGGTTACATTTTGCGGAAATGAACGTTAAGAATTTAATTATTTTTAACGCATGTTGTAGTAGATACTACCCCATACATTGTGATTACTATTTTAAAGAGTGTTTCAGAATTATTCGACAGTAGCAATAACTTTTGTTTAATTAATTATTTTTATTTTTGTTTTCCAATAAATTATACTGTAGTGTGGTAGTACATCAAAAATGTTCAAATAAGTATATTTTTTTCGAAACCCAAATTTTTAAATTTCAAATTTTATTCTACTGTTAAAAAAAATTCAAAATAGCCATATTCTAACACAGATTTTTAGAAAAATACTGGCGCTTAAAAAGTTAAAAGTCTAATGAAGTCTTTACTTCTAATAAAATCTAAAAAATACATTAATTTTCAATTATTTTTCGAAGTTTGTGAAAAAGTAAATAATATTGTGTGCCATATAATTTCAGCACATAATATTGTCGATCACCATTGATTATTAAATTTTAATATTCAAAAAGTTTAAAAAATAATAATAAATTTTAATGACAAAAAATTTAATAAGATAATTAAAATTGTATTTCTTAAAATCCTATTTAGGTAAAATAAAATTTAGATTTTCAAATTGAATTTCAAAAGTAATAATATTATACAGTACTTGTGAGGAAACGCCGCATTTATATTCCGTAAATGAGAAGGGTGATTATAATGAAAAACAGCTTCGAGAAATACATGATAATTGAATTTTGGATTACCGTGGTGCCGTGTTTGGAAAGGTTTGGTCATAAAATAGCTGTCGCTTAAAATATACAATAGCTTATATATCATAATAATACTTTATACCAGTGGTTCTCAATCTTTTTAGGACTACGACCCAATTTCCCTCAGAAAAATTTTCCACAACCTATTGAAACCATGGTTTCACTTTTCAGAAAGCAGTTAGTTAAGTAAAATAAACACACGACTTTTTTATGACCTATTATGAATTATAGTTTTAAAAATCGTCATAATTTTTAGTACAATATAATACTATAATAATATAAGTGTATTATAATTGTACATGAATTTCTCGAGATCTATATAATTAAGAATATTATATACGTGACTCACCAGTGGGTTGCGACCCACAGTTTGAGAAACTCTGCATCTATACTCGGTATGGCATATTATTGCACTTATTAAATTAATTATCTTTTTGGTCGACACATCGCAATTGCTATCGATAGATATAACAACGTACATATAAATATTTCGTAATGCAAATATTTTCCGTTTTCTCGACATATTGAAACCAAATTGCTGCTGTTGGGAACAATAATATTATTACTTCAGTCTTTCAGTTCACGATTTATCGCTAACAACTGCGCGCCGAACCACCACTATCCACCATGTGCCATGATAAGTTACTCGTATATTATAATATCAGTACTCTGATTTTTTTTTTTTTCATTTGTAATCGTCGAGCACGGCGGCAAAACTTGTTTCAGCAGACGTCGCCGCCACCACCGCGTATACACACAATTAGCCTTTCAAGTGAAACAATATGAAAAATAATGAAAATTATGAAAAACTACCATGGTTGTGCGTATTTTGGTTATATTATATATTATATATATATTCAACATTATTACAGTGAAAATTCAATCACTTCATATTATCATTTTTCATTCGAAATTAATCAAATCGAAATCTGATGGGAATTTAATATGTACTAACCCATAATGGATAAAACTAAAAATTGTGTTTTATTAATTATTTATGTTTAAGTTTTTCGAATAAAGTTTCCAGAAACCAAAATACTTTCGCAAAACAACCAAACGGGAAACGATCGACAATTCATTCGGATTTAATTGTTTTTATCGTATTTGTGTAATCATCGTTAGTGGATTAATTATTAATCTCAACGTATTCAAATAAAATTACGTGGCAAAATCGAATACATTTTTACTTAGAAAGAGAGGGAGAAAGAATATTCAATAAGAGAATAGTTATAAATCTTATAAAAAAATAATTGACGAAAAATATATTTTATAGAATGTGAAGTTTATCTAATTAACTTTTTAATGTATTTCGAAAGTGATTAAATTGTTTTATACAATTAAAATTTTTACGGAAAATTACGGATATCCTGCGTAATATGTTAAAAATATGATTTACTATATTATGTCCATCATAACATATTAATTATTTATAATCATAAACTTAGATCCTCACCGTGCCAGGTACCTGCAGTACATTGTACATAGTATTGTAAATGCTATTCCTTGATATTTCTGCCAATGGGCAGGGTCCTTTCTCGTGTTATTAAAAGTTATGATATGAGTACATATTATTTTTGGATATCCCATTTGCTAATTTATAAATTTATGCTACAGATGGGAAGTGATTAAATTTAATAAAATAAAAATAATATTAATACTAACCAGTATAAATTTAAAATAAATAATTATCGAAATATGAGTGTTTCATACTATAGATTTATACCGCACTATAAAAAAATAAATATTTACCAAAATGTTAACACTATTTTCAAATTAGGATCTATTCAGGTTTCTAATTGTCTACGCATAAGAAATATTATCAAGCAATATAAAATTATGAACTTCCAATATTTATTCTTCTTCACTTTACACGGAATAATAGTTAATAAAATATATGTTTGGAAACTGGACATCGTACTCGGTCCAAGAGAGGCTTTTCGGGCCTTTTCAAATTTATGGTATATAATATATATATATATATATATTTTTTTTTTCATCTAATATTTTGGAAATATTACCTACTCTTTTAGCATACTTAAATATACATATTATAATATTTGCCCCGGCAAGTGTATTCTCTGTTTGTTTTTTTTCCGTCCAAACGACTCGTAAGGTGCCAAACACGGAAGACAACCGTGGGTCTGTTGTTGAATATAGAGAATTTTAATCTGAAACGAGCGTGATTCTACTCCACACGGTTTATCATTTTCTCCGCCGTCGGATATGCATAGTCTTCGGTTTACACTATTACATCGTGTACATTTTGAAATGTGCCATACCAATACGTACCACGAACAGTATTTTACGATCTATTAACTCTTGGTCACATGATATATTAATATTATTTTTTCTATATGATTTTATAATAGAATTATTATCAGCTAATAAATCACTGGCCATTGTGGCGATTCGTCGTGTGACATCGTACAACACTGCTTTGGTGGGACGAGGGTGAAGCTTTGATTGTTGAGCGAATAATGTGGGCAAGTACGTGGGAATGAAAACGAGAAGGTTGATCAAGGGTTTTTGGCACTCGGTCAAATGGTACCCGGAAAGTAGCAAAAAACGTAAAAGACGATACGCGAGACACGAAAAATATGTCAACCCATGGTCGGCGGTTGACAGTATATGGCACAAACTTCTCATTTTCCGATACAGTGTTTGTATAATATAATATTATACAAACATATATTATTGTAATATGTTACATATTACTGTTATTATTACATATTATTATACCAATTTTATCGATTCGATTATTACGTATTTTATATTTTACTGTAGAATAATATCGATGCGAGCTGATACCAATTCCCACTCGTATGTAACACACCCCGAGGTTGATTGTTCAAGTTCCCGAGACCTTGTGCAAAAACGAACAGAAATCACTGAAAATCATAAGAGGGTGAAAAGGAGAGCTAAGAGATCAAGTAACGTTACACCATATGTTCGAAAAGTATATGAAGGTATACATAAAAAGTCGTGTGAAATCAACCTAATATACCATAATTTGTAGTACACCTGAACATAATCCTATGGCTAGCCCAATAAGAAATAATAATGTTTAACGATGACATGGCAGGGTACGTGTGCACAAGAGTGATAAAGTTTTTTTGAACCAGCGAATTGGACGGTGACGACGGCACGCGGTGTTTTTAGTTTTTAAAAAACCAGACTAGGCTGCACGTTTTGTAGGATAATTGTAATATATAAATACTACCTAAAAGAAAAAAATTTATATTGTAATAGTTTGTAGTAGTAATATATTGTATTTATTCTCGCGGGATTCGGACCGGTGGTGGCGGCGTGGTTAGTCGAACGCCATCTGTCGCCGCACCGCGAACATTATAGTCTTACTGCTGAGCGGAAGGGAATTCGAATCGCTTTCGAGAACACCGTATGACCGTGAAACGTATCTTATCATAATATAATAAAGTACAATATTGATATAGTGCGTACGCAGATCCCCCGAATATATAATAATATATTATAATATTATGTTTCCGTTCGAAAGACAATTTTTTGATTCGAATCGCCCCGTAATTTTAAACATGATTATTATAAATACTATTCACTTATGACGGTATAATATTATGTTGTATTAAAATTCAAATATGAAATCCATTCGAACTATAGGTAAAAATGTACATAATTTTGCGTTGACAGAACTGTTTTATTTCACATTCACACGTACAGAATTATTATTTATTCTTTTAAATGTCCATTTAGTATTGTCGGCCGGTCAACGTAATCAATTTTTTTTTATTGCTTACACGATTACAATACAAGCGGCAACCACTGCATTTATATAATATATAAAATATATTATTATGTGTATTGTTTTACTATGCCTAGGATTCGTTCGATTTTATTTTCACGAATTTCCACAACGGCGCAAAAAGTGTTTGATTATAACTCGGTTATTTATTGGGATTATATTATTATGTACCCGAATGGTGATATTTTTTCCTCTGGCCGTTTACGTGGTGAAACCAATCCAATCAATGCTTTCGGTTTTGAATGTAAAATCGAGTTTATGGGCTGTGCCAAATCGAGCCAGAAACCTCGTCCCCCGAGATTTTGATTCTTCAAACTCGCAGTGACAGCTCGTTTAGTACGCGCATTGTGTATATACACTGTATTTTATACGTAGCAAATCTTTCCGTTTAAAATGACATTTGATCAGAATTTTTTTTTTTTTTTATGACCCGAACATTTTTACAAATTCAGTTGCTTGACCTCCTGTATTTTTGTTGTGTTCCTTTTATCGGTATAACATAGTATCCCAAGGAAACCTTTACCTAAGATACCTACTATATATGTTACCCATAAAACGAACGTATGACATAGTCAAGACTTAAACCTTTTACGGAATTTCTAACGCAATATTGCGTACTTGTTTCTTGGCTTGGTTTTTGTTTAAGTTATAGAATAACTCGTTAAAAAAAATCCATAGTTTTTTCCTTTGAAGACTTTTTCTACTGAAAAACAATCGATGATTTCGTGCAGTAACACGTTTTCAAGATTATACTCCACAACCACAGCTTAAACGCATAGCACTTTGAAAAAAACTATTAAACGGAGTTTTTTTTCAAATAAAAAAAAAAAAGGAATAACAAATACCTAAAACCACCTTTTATTTACACTTTACACTCGACATTTTACTTTTTATTTTACTTAGGTATTTAGATTATTTAACTTGCGTGTTGAGTTCTTTAAGCTTTAACTTTCATAACTCATAGAGCAAAGAATACTTTTAGAACATTCGACCAAATGACGTATACATTTTGTGATAGTCTTCCGATATAATTAAAATAAACTGTCGACGGATGTGTGATTTTGGTTGTTCAACGTTTATTGTGATACAGATTTTTATCGAATCGTTGTATTTTTTGTGTCAAAATCCTTTGGAATAAGTGCAAATTTCAGTACTCTAAATAGTAAAATATGTTTTTATCACAACGAAAGCTGTTTGAGACGAGCGAAAATCGCATGGACCCGTAGAGATATTGCGTTTTAGACATCATATGCTTCCTGTTCGTCCATTGCGACATTTGCGGTTTAATATTTGGGACATGGAACGACGTAACGATGACGTAATCACATAAATGATCAAACGCCGTGTCCTATTGCAGAAGATAATTTCGTGTCATTTCGCAAGTGCACATATAATATGATTGACAGGATCAATTTCCTATTGCATAGACGTTGATCGTGGATCGATAGTCGTTTAACAATTTTAATTTGAATTTCAACATTTTAATTAATATTTTCTGAAGCTGAATAGGTATTTAAAGACATATTTTATAAAATCTGATATCAGGTCTACGAGTTTTTGCGCAACAACGCATGTAAAAACAACCAAATTTATACGTATTTACTATATTTTTTTTTTTTTTTTTTTAGTTGATAAATCTTATATGCTATGTAGCATTTATAAGTCCATACGTTATGAACGATTTTGAATTTTATACCAATAACAATGGAAAATCATCATCTATAGTTAAAAATATAATGCAACATGATACGTTTGATGTTATATTTATACCGTAATTGCGTTATTCCGATGTAGACATGTCGTGTTGTTATATTTTATTTATAACATTAAATCGCGTTCGATTTAAAATCAAATAAAGAAAACGTACTTACGTCACTCAAAAAACTGTATATCATACCGTTAATAGTACCTGTAGTTAAACACTAATTACTGCGGTAATTGTCAATGGCTTACCTACTATTATTATTACGATACAAAACGCAAAAAGTAGAAAAATCTTAGTTTAAGATATTTATATATATATATATTATATTATAATTAGTGTTAGAAATTTCAAAGCTCAAAATATTTAACGGGAAATATTGAACGTCATATGGAATAAATTTAAATGGTATGCATTTGTCCGAGTGGATGATATTGTGAATGTATAAAACAGATCATAAACGGTGACAGTTTTTATCCGTCGTGTATGCGATCGACGGTTTTGTCTGGACGGTGTAAGAACACGAACGAGACTTTCTGCAAACATGTATTATGGTTCCAAACTTTTAATACACGCAAAATAATTATACAAAGAGTTGTACAATATTATTTCGATAAACTATATTTATTTGTTGAAAAAACATTCAAGCTTGTAGATCATGAACGTATCGTTCGAAGAATAATTAATCATGCATTCCGTTTGGATACAATATCTCCGTTCTTGGATTTTCTATAATCTTATAATATGGTATATTATTTTTATTCCGTCAAACGAAAAACTAAAACCTAAACAATTTGATCACTTGTCGCGGTTAAAGGTGACTCTCGAATCTGGTTTATTTTCATTTAATTTCATTTCAGGGAAGGGGGGACATTATAGCATCAACATAATATTAATGTTAGTTTCGTTTGAGATGCTTTGGTTTTAGTTTAACTCGTCACATGTTCATTTTAATGTTATAATATTTGATATTTCTAATGATTTATGGATTCTTTAAACACTATAGAATAGCGGACATATATATATAATGCTATAAAATATAGATTATTTTATTTTTTAGAATCAATATGAATTATTATTATTATCTACGCATTGCTGCCATAATAGTAGGTACCTAATACGTATATTATAATAAGTATAATTCTTTGTTTTTTCGTAATCCCGAGAATTTTAAAAATTACATTTTTTTTATTCTTCAGAGTTTTATCAAAGTTTTATCCCATTTTCGTTTATATTTGTAATTAATATTAAAAAACTTAAAAATTTTAACAGATTTTTAATAATTATAACAAGCTCATACAATTATTATTCCATAATAATTAACACAATAATTAATTTCCACTTGCCGGTTTTCGTGAGTATACTAATATATTTCTTTCTCGGAACACAAATGAGTTTAGTTCAGAAGAAAAAAAGTTTCAGAATAACTTTACATTTTTATGCGTAATTATATTTTAATCCTGACACGTCGTGTTCCAATAACGGCGATTTGTATAGGCAAATGTGATGCATGAGCGTGTTGGGAAGTAATAACATATTATTACACTTGGAGTATTTTTTTTTCTATTGAAATAATGACACATTTTATTGACAAATTGAAAAGTAAAAATAAAAATTCTTTTGAAATATTAAAAAGTTAAAGCCAATCGAGTTGTGATGTTTTTATTCGTACACTAACACGCTATCTAGTGCTCAGTTCGACGATTATTTGATTTCGGAATATTGTCCTAGATTCCATAGAAACAACTCGGTTTGTTCAGAATTAACATTAACCGTCTAAACTCAGAATTACGGCATACTACGCGAAATTTAATATTCTTGATCACGTGTTGTTCAACAGTTCTCGATTAAATGCCGTAGCAGTTGTATAATGCATAGCCGCATAATATTTTGTGACTGAAAAATAAGAAAAAACTACTACACTGCTCTCGATCGAGTTGCTCAAACATAATCGCACACGATTGTTGAGCGAAAATATAGGTTGAGAAAATCATAATAATTTACTGTTACTTTCTGCATCGTAATTATTAACGGAATTACTCAATTTGTCAAATTAAACACATGACCACAACATTATATTTTAAATTTCTTTATTTTACTTAGTAATAAGTATTGTATCTATTATGTTGTAATTTTGAAGCTAAATAGTAATACTGATAGCTCTTAAATAAATAAAATAATTACTATTCGAGTTCCAAGTAAACAATACGGAGATAAACTTATCAGTATGACTTGACGAACGAAAAGTACATTGGTTGGTATTCATATTGATAACTACGTGCCAAAAACTTGCAACACCTTCTACACATTGTTCAGAATGGATGAAAAACATTTGATTAAGTTAATATTATCAAATTATATTATACTATGTTATTTTATATTACTGATTAACATCACTATAATTTACAATTTTTAAATAAAAAATCCTGAATTTTTATCACATTAAAATTTTCTTTGAGTTACGAGTTTTTATCATAATTTTATTTTGAGATACACAGTTTTTTACTTGTGATAAATTAATGCAATCGTCTCGTTCATTATGTACTGTACAAACAACATGCTTATGAAAAAAATAATAATAATAATATGTAAACAAGACTCAATGTGTCTTTATTACTTGAATAATTGAATAATTTTATACAATCAAATATTTTACTATACAGTATACACTAGTGTTTTATTTTTCCTGATGAGGTAAATTGTCATAAGAATTCCATTTAAGATTGGGAAGTAATCGTTTTTAAGCTCTTGGAGATGCTTACATTTTTCAAATTTTATTCTAATTAGACGGTTGTACAAAGAAGGTAATTCAGATTTCAGATGATGAGTCAGTACGTCGTGTTTGCGGCATTCATTTCTATTCATCATTTAAATTTATTTTATATCGAATAAATTATCCATTTTAAATTATTGAAGAGTAGTTATTTAATGATATTTACGTATTTAAAACACGTTTAATCTAGGTATTTTCCTGGATAACGATTTACTGGTCTAAAATCTTGACTTACACTTGTGTAATCTGTAGGAAGATATATTTCTCTTTTTTTCTTTTTTTTTTTAACTTGCTTTAATTTTAGCATGTACACTATCTACCTCCATCTGAGTATGAACTCTTTCTAGATAATGCTATGCAGTTCCGTTTTTATTATCAATATTATTAATTACTGAGGACAACACTGCGGTTTCAACATTCAAACCTGTCGTTAAATACATTATACTAATCGGGATATTTTAGTTCACGTGCGTTATTGCCAAACAAGAAATTATTTTTTATTACTATGTATAAGCAATAAGACCATGGGATTTTTTCATCGACATATATGATAATTGACACAGCTCTCGACTTCTCACACACAATATTATGACATATTATTTGAGTGCGACATCATTATATGGTACAACTGAGTTGCAAACAAGAAAAAAACCAAATATAGCATGTATGTATATATATATAAATATATGCAAGTAGCTTGTCAGAAATGATTTTTATTATTCGTTTTCTACATGTTTTCTCATCTCCGACAACATTGCGTACCACATCAGATGATTGTACACATTGGATTTGTAGTACGACTACAACAACGATACGACGCGAAGGGTAACAAACGTAGTACTTTATTTACACGCGCTTTGTGTACAACACGACTCGCGGTGACCCATTTAGATGGAATTATTTTACAAAAACGGCGTGCTGCAGAATTGTTGAATCCGAAAATAACATAATATATATCTTCTACTTATTCTCATCATGTATTATTATTATCTGTCACGGAAACCACGTCGAGCAGATGCGCTTGAAAAATCGTGTGACGCGCTCTTTGTGATTGAGCGTCAGGCGCGCATCTTATTAAATAATAACTAATAAGCAGTACAATATTATAATATTTCAACTTATAACAATACTTAACGGTGATTGGCAATATTGATTTTGATTTATATATGTAGTAATATATATATATGAATGGATGTATGTATTATAAACATCTGAATGCGATTTCAATAATTCCAGAACAAAATATCTCTGTTAAAAATATATCTAGGAAAAAATGTCTTCCGTAAAATATGTATCAGAAAGAAGTATATAAATGATACATCTATATAATTATATCTAATTACTTTAAGCATCTGAAAAATTTTATGATAATTTGGTGACAAGGACCAATATACAATCGCCAAATTTTATCCAGATAGTGTGTATGTACTTATCGTATATTTTATTATACTTTTATGTGTAATAAGTGTAGAGAAGATTATTTTATAACAATAAGAAATATGAAAAGTAATCTCCTCTAGATAATTCTGAATAAATATTATGTTAAGATTGAAAAATTCTTTGCTGAAACGCCCGAAACACATACTCAGGAATCTTAAACAATTTTAAAAAAATTCTACGTGTCTTATAAATTATTACATTTAAATATAGATATCTTATTTGGATAATTCTTTCTGATACATTTTTTACGGAGATTTAATTTCCTAGATATATTTTTACTGGAGATATTTATTTCTGTATATATATATATGATGGTGGAAATATTTTGACAGCTCACCGATTCCTATAACGTTTAAGGTGAATTATCCTATTGAGTTATAAACAAATTCCGTCGGAGCGCGTTGCTAGTAATGAAAATCGCGCAAACCACTAATCTAAAATTATTATTATTACCCATCATCACGATTATTTCTTTATAGTAGTGTCCAAGATTTAAGATATAATGGTTACTCAACGAGCTACCATAAAGTGACCGTCGAATTGACTCTTTGACAGCCAACCAATAACTAGCGCTCGTATGGATTTATTCGTAATAATTGACCACGTAACCACTGTGATATTCTATTATCATAGAATTAACAAATATTATCATGAAATCATGAATATTATCATCTTTATCATTATTAATTGCTTTGATTTATGAGCGCTAGATGTTAGTTAGCACCCATGTCAGCTGATTTACAGAGTCAAACCTGCGGTCACATCCACAATGCATGTAACATAGCTAGTTGGGTAACGTATCTTAAATTGTGAGATAAACCGATCTACCGATAAACCAATAGCGTGAATGAATGCCAAGCTGTAACGTGATCATTCGTGTGCGTGTGACAATTAAAATATCATTATGACAACCAATTTTTTTTTTAAATAATTGTAGTTTCATATTATGCCTAGTTTTAACTATAGGTATACATAATTCAACAATTAATGAAAATAAAAATGTATTTAGTTACAATGGAGCCATTCGACGATTAGTTAAAATAATCACGTGTCATATTTATTAATTTGCACTATGGAAATAATTTGTACCTATACAAAAAAATAAAAATAAAATAAAAAATCAGATATAAAAATAATCATTTCTAAATACTCAAATGAAGTACCTATTTACGTATAGTACATGCAAGTGCATTTTTTCTCGTTCAAATCAATACGTCCTAGAGTCGGTGATAATAAAACATCGGAACCACCACCGTACGGAGCGCCTGCAGTTATACATCAGAACGTATGTTATATTATGTAGTATTGAAAACTCTGAGCGGACGTGAAATTGTCGAAAATAACATTTAGGTTGTCAAATCTTCCAGATTGGTATCAAAGCGCCAAGGTTTAGTATATACTATATAGTATTATCATATGTGTTGTGTATAGTGCTTGGTAGATTTAAAGGAGATTTATTTATTTCGTTAGAATTTACGACGGCTGAGTTATATTGAAATGTGCATACAGTTTACAATATGGTAACACACACTATGATACGCGCACATGCGTCGCGTTTCGGGATAGAATTATTCGAGTTGACACATTCGTACATTCAGTTTTTTTTTTTTTTTTATTAAATCATATTTCTTTGTACCATCGTACGAGATGACAAACATGGGAGGCATACATGATTTGTATTTTGTTTTCACTCCACGCGCAATAGAGTATTGTACGGATGAAAAAGTACTGTACGAAATAGATAAACATTAACTGTACTACGTGTGTTTTAGAATAATTAAATTTTTCATCAAATATAAGTATTTTATTTTTGCACGGCTGGTTTTTAATAAAATCATATTATCATTATAAATCAGTTACAAATCTGAATCAAGTTTTCACCATATTTTAGTACCTAATTGTATTACAATATGTCCTACATATTATCTATCGTTACAATTCAATTGTGTATTGATTTTTTTGCAGCATGTTTTATTGCACATGTTCACACGTGCCGATGTCTTACAACTCCTGTGCCACAATATTGTAACGATGGAAATATTAACCCGGAAAACTTGGTACAGTGTGGTATATTTTTATTTTTAACAGATCAATGAAATCGTTCAAGAACTTAATGTACACATAAATACTCATTAATTCATTCTTTGCGTTTTCAATATTTGAACATAAGCTGACGTTGAAGTGTATAACGCAGAATTTATTTTGCGCATATATATTATTCGATGCAAATTTCCCCCAGTCACCGGCAATCGTGTCGGCGCTCGAAAGTATACGTATTATATTTATAGGTTTTTCGTCCATGATATTAGGTTTTTTAAAACATATTTAACCGGTTTTTCGTGCACGAGAGTTGAACGTGGCTTGCAAAAAGTACAAAAATATTATTATTATTTTAATGAAAGGTGAACAGCGTGCGTTCGCAGTCATTCGATGTATATTTTATGTAGATAGAGACAGAGAAAGAGAGGGAATCGACAGAACCCATAATAGAATTATTGTGTTAAATTACAATTTATTAATGTATTAACGCCCGCCAAACGGGAGTTTTCAAAAATATAATATGATCATGGGACAAAGTATAAGAATCATAAGATATCGTGATTTACCGTTGCGTTATTTTCAGTATACAATCAACATATATATTATAATAAGTGATTTTAAATAAATACTTATTACACTTGTTTTCATGGTCATTATTTTTTATTCGTACAGAATAATAGATAACATAATTTTGTGATAAGCTACATGCAGTAATCGCTGCTTATTACACTAGCTTTGTACTTGACCATTTGAATCCAATAACCGAATGAGTCAATAAAGCGAATTACTCCTCTCCGAAAATATATATATGAATATGAAATAAAATTTTTATTTACTTAAAAAATATTCATTGAGGTTCAAGATATAAAAAACAAAATCTAGCTAAGCTGTGTATTTATTAAAAATAAATAAAATAATAATATGTATGTAATACTTAATACAGTTTTTTGATACAATCCATCCAGGGTTGATTGGATTTCCCTTCTTCGGCGAAATACTGATACCGTTTAATACATATCGCATTTATAGCACGTTTGTTCGGTGTATGTACATTGTACATATATTTTCTTTACTTATAGAATTTTCAAATGATCCCGTTAGCCTAGTACGTGAGTCGAATAGACGAATTTTTTTTCGTGTATTATATTATATACGAACAAATTGAGACCAGCCGTTTTCAGTCCAATGAGCTAATGAATCAATTAATCGTGAGTCGTCAACAAGCGACGACCACTGTGTCGTAACTATAAACGATTCACTAGAAGACAATATTTTAAAAGCGTTAAAAAATCCTCATTCAAAATTGTTTTGTAATGAAAACGTTTACGAACAGTATATACTCGTAAACGTTCAGGTACCGTAAAACGAGTATAAAGCTCGTTTATATCGTCAGCATACGTTTCATCATTATAATACAATAAAAAGAAACGTTCACTTGTTTTGTATGTATATAATTGGTAGCCAAAAGTCATCACGGCAAAAAAAAATTGTTTAAATGATTGTGTATCAACTCAAAGTTTTGGGATCCACGTGAAGAAAAAAAACTAATTTATAAATATTTATACTGCAGTTATAAGTTATATAATCTTAGAACGAAAGTGAAACGAAGTTATAAACTTTAAATTTATAAACATATATACACGTATATAAATATTTATACAAATACTTAATCCGAAAAGCAACTCGGAATAACATCATTTTAATGTGCGTTTTATTTTAATACTAAGTGTTTTGTTCGGAAAAGTTTAATGAATTCCATAAAACGTATTTAACCATAAGTTGAACTTTTTCCTTCGCTTTGGACAATAATCTACTGAAGTATCGTTTCAACGGTTTTATTTAAACTTTTATTTTTCCATTTTACCGCCCTAATATCGAGGTGGATAATGAGTTTGAAGTAAGTTAAATGTTAAAAACCCATTTCATATTCGCGCTAGAAAACGTATAATATACGCACATCTTAATATTGCAATAAATTATTGGATCGGTTTTCATCTCACTACGCGTTACTTATATACGTCCATTTTATTCAGCAAATATTATTATCATTTTTTAAAGTGTAACACCAAGTGTCCAAAATCTATTTCAACATATTAGTACATGAAAAGTACCCATTATATTGATAGTAACGGACAGCAACTTTGAAATACAAAACCGCAATGACAAATTAGTAAACTCGTATAAGTGACATTTGGTTAGTAAGTGAAATAGTGACATTTTAACATCGGTATTTTCTAAGAAATAATTCAAACATAGGGTTCAAAATAAAAGTCGACAGATTAAAATTAATTTAAAAAGAAATCGATAAATTCGAATAAAACGTTGATTATGGGTTCTTATTTTTTTTAAAAAAAGTAAAGTTGTGTTGTGCATGCAAAAAATACACGAGTTCAAAAAAAAAATTCATGTCGTGAGAATTAAAAATCTAATAATCTAGTATAATGTTCCGCAAACAGAATTAAAAAAAAAAAAAAAAACATAGTATAAAGAGGCAACGAAACACGTGAAATCAGACAATGTATTATAATATTTTAGATACAAGTGATGATGCGAACAGTTTGCATAGTGCACGTACGCAGTGGCGTGGCCAGGGGAGGTGTTAGGGGGGTTTTACACCCCGTAATTTCTTTTTCGTATGTTTTAACCTAATAAATATGTTAATATTTTTGTTTACTTCCTAGATTCTATTGTAAAAATTATGATTTTTTTGTCATTCTATTAGAAAATGCATGATAACAAATAAAGAAAATTTATTATTATTTATCTATATCAAAAACCAAAATAATAGACTAATATTGAAAGCTATATTTGAAGGAGTTAAATTTAAGTGATGTGCTTTAAATATTGAAAATTCTCTGCTTCGTAGAACAAATGT
Organism: Chaitophorus viminalis; assembly: GCA_025469195.1. Lineage (NCBI taxonomy): Eukaryota > Metazoa > Arthropoda > Insecta > Hemiptera > Aphididae > Chaitophorus > Chaitophorus viminalis. The sequence continues at coordinate 80,434 of JAIPRK010001163.1, forward strand.
TCAAAAAAATCGTTGTAATGTATAGAAGCCAATTTTTCAAAAGATTAGATACTTTATAATTTCTTTATATTATTTATTATATAGTTTATTAATTGTTTTTAAATCAAATAAATGAGCGATTTTTACTTTAAAAGTCTATACTTAAAAATTTTACATGTAATCTACCTTCAATAAATGGAAAATTTGAAGAAGAGAAAATAAAGCAACTCATTGAAATAATGAAATGTACCATAAGATAATTTGAATTGAAGTCAATTAGCTTTTGGCAACAATAATCTATGAAGATACAAGTTTTTCAAAGAATGTCGCTTTTACAGTATGTAATGAGAGAGTTTTTCTGTCGACTGTTAAATTACTCCAAATTGTAGCCACCCTCTTTGCTACCACTGCTTTTTCCACTGTGAAAAGGTTGAAGACATATATGCGGAACACAACTAGTGTATATTATTAAATGGCTTTGCAAGCAGTTTTGAATATATTTAGGGAAATAATGATACAACCAGAAGACGTTTTGAATAAATTAGCAGTGAAAACAAGAAAAATAAGTTTGTTAATTAAAAGTAAAATATTGTAAGACTCATAACATTATAGTACACAATTTTTTTTTTTTCATTATTTCTTACATACACCACTAATACCTCTACTTCTTGAACGGTTCAATGAGAGTATACCCATGCATATTGATTAAAATACATAGAAAAAAACTGTAAGAAACTAATAGTTGAAGTCATACTTCAAAACTCCCCTCATTGCATAATTAAAGCTACTCCATTGATCATACGCGGGCTACTATTATATCGGCAGTATGCGTACGGTTTTAGTCGATCGGATTGTGTATTGTTTTGTGACCATAATAATGTACAGTGTTCGCGTAGTCCGACTGTCAGCCGTTACGACGGATAAGGGTCTAAAAGTCGTGCGTACACCGCTAGAAGCCAATTAAGCATCAAATACCAACCTAATATTATGTATACACTACGAGCGTGTAGGGTCAAGAGTCGCTGCGGGTCCGGGAATTGACAAATTGACCGTCGTTGTCGTTCTCGCGTTGGTCCATGTGTTTGACGTCCTGAGCACCGAAACACTAACAATAATATTATTGCCTATTGGTAATCGATAGTCGCTCGCGACCACATAATCGTTTCGTCTGACGTTACGAATTTGTGTCGAACTTTGTCCTACTCACACAGCCCGCCGACAAAGGATAGTTTATAGTATGCATTCCGTCGATAGTAGCCTTCCTTTTCTCCTTCTTAATGACCTTCTTGTTGCCATGCCTCTCACTGACTCGTGAACGTTCCAGGGCTAGCAGATGTGCCGGGGGAAAACTAGCTAGGATCAGGGCCGCCATGTCTAAGACCGTCCTATAGCATCAAGCCACACGCAAAGGTGCTCCCGTCGCAGTACCTGCCGTAAAGGTGTTACAACTCTTTGTCGTTCCCACTATCGCCATTGCCCACACTGGTGCTCCGTACAGCAGTTTACTATTTACAGCAGACACGAGTAGCTGTTTTTTCGCATACGATAGACCACCAATGTTGGCCATTAGCCTACCAACTGACACTACCAACCCATGAGCACAATCATCTGCAACCTAACGGTGGCTGAAACTAGTAGTTATAGTCAGTAGCTTTATAATTTCAATTTAAATTAGTTTGACATTGAAACATTGACACTAGCTGAGTTACCCGGTTTCGCACGGGACAGTCTTGGCCAGCATAGTTTTTGATATTCTGCAACATTTTTTTTTAATATAAATATTGTATTCTATTATATAATATAATATACAGATATAAGATATTAAATTAAAACTTTGCACAAAAGCACACAATTCAATCGCATTACACTGATGAGTGAATACTGAATAGTGATGAGCTGACAATCGGCGCGCGTTCGGCGTCCAGTGGATTTTAACACATTACTCGCATATCGATAAGAAATTTATTATTATTTTTCGATACCATAATTGTTTGTATAAATTGAGCTAATCAGTGTTTTCTACACAATTAAATATAGCCACGGAACAATTCATATCTACGGCTGTAGCCCATAAGCGCAAAATATAACCCAAACGTAACCCAAAAGCGCAAAAATAATATCACATAAGCCCAAAAAAAACCACCTTTTTCATAACCTATAAACACAAATTAATTTTATAAAAACGGGTGGGCTTCGCTTTGCTGTACAGTTGAGGATGGAGTGTACCTCGTTTATAGGATAGGTCATTATTACAATAGATTTGTTAAATTTGAATGCAATGATAGATATCATTGTATACGAATAACGATTCTGAACGGAGTTAATATATTTGTCTAAAATGTATATATAATAATATAGTACTTTATATTTAAATTGAATTATAATGCAATTTCGAAAAAATTTAAATTTATAAAATTCATACAATTTTTTCTTTTAATTCTGGTAGAAATTTTTTTATATATTTTTGAAGGTAAGCTTATGGACAACCTAGTGTTAAAATTTTGAACCTTAGTTATAGACAGAAAAAATTTTATGAATTTTCAACTACAAAATAACTTACAAATTATCGCGATTTTAACATATTTTATACAAATTTGAACTTCATAAACATATAAAAAAAAAAATTGAGTGAAACCATCTCAATTATTTTTTAGTTACAATTATTATAACTTACATTCAATCCTTTAATACATTTTCAAGAGTTTTTGGACAGCCAAAAAAATTTTATAGATATTTAAAAAAAAAAACTTACAAAAATCGAAAATTTAAATTGTCTATAAATAAGTCAAAATATGTCAAAATACTTCGAAAACTTAACCATGTATAGAGAATGCTAATATAAAGATTTGGTGAAAATTTCAAGTTTTTGCGGTTTTTCGTTTTTGAGTTTGAGCAAATTTCAAAAACCTATATCATTTGTCAGTCTAGAGTATTATACATTATATTATATTTTACATGTAATTTTATATCAATATTCCCTGTTCAAATGCTTATAAAAAAAAATTGTGCTGATGGATTTTAATAATTTTTAAATGACAATAATAACTACTTCTGCAAAATCTTTTTTTAAATTTTCAAGTATTTTGTATTAGTCAAATTTTTTTTATCACCGATTTAAAACAAAAAAAAAAAATGTAAAAATTCAAATATTTTAAATGCCTATTGCCTATAAGTGGCTTGAAAATCAATATAATTTTTTGAAAAAATTATGACATAAAAAAAATGCCTATCTTAACAATTGGTAAAAATTTTAAATTTTTGCGACTTATACTTTTTCAATTATAACAAATATTTAAAATCATTTGACGATAAATCGCTATTTTATGCAATTTCGTAAAAATTTAAATTTCTAACGGTCATAAATTTTTTTCCTTTTGGTCCGGTAGAAATTTTTTTATATATTTTTGAAGATTAGCTTATAGACAAACTAGTGTCAAAATTTTAAACCTTAAGGATAAACAGAAAAATTCTATGAATTTTTATCTACAAAATAACTTGCAAATTATCGTGATTTTGACACATTTTATACAAATTTGAGCTTTATGGGCTTTTCAAAAAAATTTGAGTGAAACCATCTCCGATATTTTTAGTTACAATTAGTATTACTTATATTTAATCCTCTAATTTATTTTTGAGAGTTTTCGGCCAGCCAATTAAATTTTATAGGTGTTTAAAAAAAAAAAAAATTTACAAAAATCGAAAATTTAAATTGTCTATAAATAAGTCAAAATATGTCAATTTACTATGAAAACTTAATTTAAAGATTTGATGAAAATTTCAAGCTGTTGCGGTTTTTCGTTTTTGAGTTAGAGCATTTTAAAAAAATGTTTTTTTGTAAAAACGTGAAATTGTGTAAAATTTCCCGTTTTTTCGTAATTTTTTTATCGTTTTTTTCGATTTTTTCAAAAAGCTGGATTTTTGACTTGCCCAAGTACCATCTACATTTACTTTCCTTTCAGAAAAGTTGCTGTTTAAGCACATCGAAGCATTTTTAGTGCCAAAAAAAGTGTCGTCAGACACAATAAAAAATACACATCATTGTAAAATCAATAGATTCCATCACTCCATTCAGAACCTAAAAATATACAAATATTTATAAAAATTGTATTTAATTTAATAGCCACAACTAATAGATGATTTGTTATTTTGAAATTTAAAGCCCACAGTTTTTAAGTAATCCAATCTTGAAATATTTTTTTCTGTGTATAAACTCCATGCGCTTTTATATTGGAGTTGAGCTAGTAATAATACTACTAATATAGTAAGGAATAAAAGCAAAAATTCGTTATGTGCTTTTAGGCTATCGAAAAAAATTTACCTTTTGGGCTTTTGGTCTATCGAAAAAAATTGCCCTTTGGCGCTTTTGGTCTTCACCGATATCTACACGCCGATAAAATGCACACACAAAATAAGATCAGAGTCCAGGTAGATGGAAACTATCTAATCACCATGCCGTACTGTATTATAATATGAATTATAATATTGTAATATTGTATTATAATATTGTATTAAAATATTGTATTATAATATTGTTATTATAATATTGTATTATAATATTGTTATTATAATATGAATATAGATATACAAATTATATGAAAAAATTATTTTTATCGATTTCAACCCTTTAAAATCAAAATTTTAAAAATCGGGCGACGTGGTGAGTGGTGACATTAAGGAAGGTATTTGGAACAAAATATATGTGAAAAACAATTGTAAAAAAAGTTATATAGCGTCGTCACAAAATGGGTACATAAAAAAGGCCTGTTCTTTTATAAATATAAGGATTTAAATTAGTTTGACATTAAAACTTCAAATCAAATCTCAAAAATGTATGTAAATTATTTATAATTATACACTCATATGGATTTTCGAAAATTTATAAAATAACGAAGAAAAACACTGGAAATTGATTACGTTTGAACTTTGCTATAATTGAGTTTGTCATTATTTGAAATCTACCTGAAAAAAATGCGTTCTACAACACTAACATTTTAATAGCACTATATTTCTGGCACACTAAATAATATCACAATAGTTTTAATGTTCCAATATATACGAGTACCTGTTACGATTTAACGATGTTTTCCAACTGAAACAGAAAAATGTTCGATAACCCTATGTAGTGTGTACGTAAAACGTATTTATATCACCGTAGAGTGATTACGGTTATGTTAGGTAATGTATGAATTTATAAGTGTGGAAAAAAGTAATTAAAAAAATGTACTTGAAATTTATACAGCCCTAACTAAAACTTTTGAATAATTAATTATGAAATGTGCTCTTTGATATTATGGAGTGTAGAATTTCTAGGAAAAATATTATTTTCCAACAAAACATACTTGTATTATGATATAAAAAAAACTTTAAAACTTGATTTCAATTCAACACTCTAATTAGTCTAATTGACATATGCCCAATATTTAGAAAACAAATGTTATCTTTGGATGATTGATTGATTTTCGTATATCGTTTATTGGTTTTATTTTATTTTTTCTTAACGCAGTAAATGCATACTGTATGTGAAAAACTCTATGTGAATAAATATTGTAATCACTTTTTGTTTTAGATTTTATTTGAAACGAGTAATGCATTAGATAACTCTAAATTTATTTTTTCTTTATATTGAAATCAGATAAATGATTTTTTTATCTCAACGCACCATCAATACGGATAATACCAGAACAGTCTTGCGAATAAAAATAATGATAATTGCAGATGTCATCACAATCCATTATACACGCACGTAAGCACGCACTCATATTGGATAGGATACCCGATAAAATATATTTTTTAACCTTTGATATGGAAGTTTTTAAAAATATAAGTTTTGTTAAAAAATGCCGTTTATAACTCTCGAATAACCTTCACCAATGTGGAGGATATCGAAGATGAAGTAGTAACCGCTAATTTTGTTGTTGAGACATGAAAGTATAATAGCAAAGAGGTAACAATAATTTAGAAAAATACGGCTGAAGATAATTAGGGCCGAGGGCAAGACTAAAAAGAGTTGTATGTATAGATTATTGATTTTCTGAAATCATTTATTATAAGAAAATGATATATATATATATAAATTGGAAACATTTATTTTGGAAGCCATAGAGAATCTAAATATAATTTCAGACTTTTATTTAATATTGTAATGGCCCTTAATAGTGTTTCTATATATTATTATCGTAACAAAGAAAGTTAAGAAACCGACAAGTATTATAGTCCAGTCGGTAAAAAACTTTAAAAAACTTGATTTTTCCACTTTTAAATCAATTTGATTTTTTTAATTGATTCTCACTTATAAATAATTGTCTATCTGTAGCTACTTACTAATAATGTAACTATAATAACTATAAAAATCAATAAATATTGAATAAGATCAACAAAAAAAAAAAAATCAATGAAAATCCGATTCTTGACTCAAAACAAAGATGGAAAAAAAACAAAATCAGATAATTTTGATTTCTGCCATGATAAAGACTATGTAAAAACACTCATATGCGAAAGAATAAAGAAAAAAGTGTCCTAATCGTCTAAAGGGGATTTTAAGCTATGATTTTCTGTCTTTGTCTATTACACGTGGAACATAGAAATTTAGACGTTTTCTTTTTCCAACGCACTGATCGATCAATTAATGCAATAATTATTTTAAAAACTGATTTAAATTCGATGTTAAGTCTACTTTAAATCGATTTCCTCACTTTTTTGATTTTTTACCCCCAGAATTTCACAGAATAAAATTAAACAAATTGAAAACATAAAAATTAATATAAGTTAATTTTGGATATTTTAAGTACAAAATTTAAAAATTTGAGAACATCAAATAGTTAATGTAAATAAGATTTCACATCAGTTTTTAAAATTATTATCACATTAATTGATCGATCGGTACATTGGAAATAGAAAAAATCTTATGTTGCACGTGTGATAGACATAGACAGAAATTAATGGCCTTAAATTAAATTCCCTTAAATGGTTTTTATCAATTTTTTTTAAAAAAAAATCATATATATTCATTCAGTTGGTCTGGATTCATTAAACTAAATAAGTCCCAATTTATCCCTAAAAAGTACTTAAAATACTGACCCAAAAATCAATGAAAATTGATATAATTTTTTAAAGAATATAAATATGTGATAATTAAATATATGTTTTTTATATAAGAGCCTTAACCCCCATCACTCACTTTTGGATATACAAAATTGAAAATTGTATTAAGTTTATCTTTTTTGCATAGGTATTTTGTTTTTGTCATTTGTTTTTTTAAATACATGTATTATCATTAAGTATTGTATATTTGTAACCTTCAGTACTCGGGCCATGGCTCGTTCTGTAATAAAAATGAATAAATAAAATAAATGTACAATATTGTAATCTCTAATAAAGATCTCGCCAGTAATCGGTACGATTATAGTCTGTTTTATCCGAAAGCGAGTTGTACGCTGCGTGTAAAAACGAAATGGTCTCAGCCCAAGATTGAATAATAATTAAATTATCTTATTGCTGGTGAGCAGTAATTACTTTTAGCACTTCCGAGATGAACAGCGATAACGGTTTTTTCGGTCGTGGAATTCAAATGGTTCCGTCGTAGTAACGCCACTTTCGTCTTACTCGTTATTACACTGTCTCAGTCCACTTTTCCAATGCACTACATTACTACCTACAATTTTGCACTTGACATGGTTGACGGACCGAACGTAAAACATGCAAACTGACATTTTTGAAATCTGTAAACACCACCGTTGAAAGTAAAGTACGGGGACTGCTATAAATGTACGTTTAATCGTAATGAATATGTATGGGTAAGAGCGAATTGCACATACTTAATTACTTTATTTAAATTGCAATTGGGTTAAAAATAAATGCAATGGTCAAAGTGTACTCTGGTCGAAAAAAGATAACGAATACGTTATAGGTGTACTATAATAATATAATATCGTATCAGCGACACGGGCAGGGCGGCGTGTAATAATTAAAGATGTCAATACTCCCAATGTAAATATGTACTCGAGTGGAATATGATTTATAACAATCATCTGAACGAGAATTCTGCAGGTGCTTTTTAAAAGCATTCAAAAACGTACATTATAATACCTTTTGTTTTTATCATAATCATGTTTTGAGTAAATAACATAGGTGCACTTGTATTTGTATGCATAGCCATACATAACACTCGAAGTATGTATGAATCATTGTGAATTGTTGTTGTTATCATTGCTTAAAGTGCTATACGGTATTACAAGTTGGAACCAAGTGGGAGCGACTCGGAAAATATATACCGTAACAGACCACAAGTATTTTCCAAACGGATTTTGACCTCTCCGTTAGGCTGTCGTACTCGGAAATAAGAATTTTTCTAAATAATTAAGTGCAACTGAACAGCGTTGAATATCCTTAATTGCTGGCGATTTCAAAAACTAAAGCAAAACGCGCCTATGTAAATTACATATATTTTTGATTCTCACGTATATTATATTATTATTATTATTATTATTGCAAGTGTTTTGGTTTTGAAGACGCGTGAAAACATATTACAACTTTTAAAACATCTTGGAAAAAAGGGTAAACAGCAAAAATTATGTTACATTTTAGTTCAGTATTAAAATATTTCAAAACGGATCATTTTTATTTGTTTATTTAATTGATTTCATTCAACTCGACCGTTTATTGCATTGGTTTATGTTATTATGTATTATCTACTCCTCTACGGCTCACACCGTTGTAATACAAATTCATTATTTACTTTCCGTCCTACATTCGCAGCGTACAGCTCGAACACACGCGTGTCCCTGTGCCACGTGATTTTACGTGTATTGTCCCGTGCTGGGTATAATTTATATTATATACATAATAATCAATACGCCCGTATGATTACAACGATAATAGCGAATTATAATATGGAATCATATTTACCGCTACCACGGTATAAATTGTGATGCGTATTGTCCCCGCTATCGTATCATACGGTTATATGCGTGCATATTGCATATTGTATTATACAATGTATTGTCATAATTATTTCGATTCGGCTGACGTCTACTGGCGACCGACTTCATAAACGCACGTGTATTATATATAGGTATATAATAATTATAATACTAACGCGTTAATAATGCGATTTCATCCTATTGGGCAACAGTCGTACGCGCCGCAAGTGGTTCTAATAATTATTCCACATAATAATATAGTGCAGTACACATACGTTTCATAATAATATATCACAAGATATCCGTTTACATTTTGGTTCGAGATTTTAGAAAATACTGCGTGTTTGTCTTATAACCGTTTATCTTATTTACCGTATCAGGCTTTAGAATCCGAAACACGATTTTTTAGAAACACCATATTATATCCACTGTCCGTCCATCCATAGGTAACCAATACATATTATACAGTTACAATTGTATTACTCGTTCAAAATAATATAATGATATTAACGGATATTCATACCAGCCAGAAAAATACCAAAATACGAGTTACTATTAATGCATATTCATATATTTATATTAGCTCATTAAGAAATAGTTATCTGCTACCAAAATATAAATACCTTTTTTACAAATAAATCTATTACCTTTTTTGAATTTTACATATAATCATATATACCTATAGCGTTTATTTAGTAACATTTTAAATTGTACGTGGAATATATTTTTATTTTATTTTTAACAAGATATAAACAATCTGTACCCTTAGGCACAATAAGAATATGTGCTATAATATTTTGTACATTAAAAACGTGAGGGAAGAAGCCAACCAGTGAAGGCACTACCTAATTGTTTATTTATATTTATTTTTTCAGCTTATTTGGATTATTCGTTAAGTAAGTCTCGACACCAATTTCTTTTTAGTCGTCAAGTGGGGTTGCCTGGAATCGTGCGAGAAGCTAAATTGGATATAAGGGGATTAGGATGATGTGGAAGTCTGTTATGATATCTTTTGTAATATGTTATTGCTTCAGCGTGAACTGTTTTTATGTTTAGAT
>JAIPRK010001164.1:16365-39228 GCA_025469195.1 Chaitophorus viminalis
AGTTTGGCATATATTGCATATAGGGGGCTGATCTTTACTAATAAGGAAGGAGTGTGTAAGAAAAGTGTGTCCGATTCTTATGCGGTTGATGGCAATATTTTGTCGTCGGCTGAGGTCCGGGGGAGTAGACCACCGCTTCACTGTGCTTTTAATGGACTTAAGTTTGTTGGTTGGAGGGATGGAGTCCCATTGATGTTGCTATGACTTGAGGGTTTCATGTTTGATGGATGTGAAAATGTCATTGGAAGCTATTTTAATACGACAACTGTTTCAACTTATAATATAAGTATAAACAACACTTAAAGTTATAAATAAACAAGGTCTGTCAAATTGTTGTGTTTATAACAAATAATTCGATTACTATAATTAAATATTATTTTTATTTTCAGGGCGATGGTGGCGGTCCATTGATGTGCCCAGATCCATGGAATCCTGAAAATTTACTTCAAGTAGGAATTGTTTCTTGGGGTATTAATTGTGGGCTAGCAGGTATACCTGGAATTTACGTCGATGTGTCAAAATTCACGAAATGGATTTATGAGCAAACAAATTATCATAATGAATAATGTATTTCTCTATCTGCAATGCAAATTGTATATTTTTTTACTGTTTACTAAACATAATTTATTTCAATATGCCTCTACCTACTTGATTTCGTTTACATAAGTATGTCTTCGATAACACAATTTTAACAATTCAAAAATCGAATATTGAATATCCATAATAGTTTATCTATTTTATGTATTTGAATAAGTAAATAATTTAGTTAATAAGAACATTAATTATCTGTTAGTTCTAAGTATATACATTTTATTAGAAAAAAAATTATTTTGACTGGAAAATTTTGAATGGTTTTAAAAGGTTTTCTTTGGAAAATTATTATGAAGAATAGGTACTTAGTTTATATGTTATTTTAATTATCGAGGTCCTAATACACATTTATGCAAGTAATTTAAGTGATTCAATTTTTGTAGTCTACAGAAACAAAAAAATGTCTGACATTAATAATTTATGGATAATTTATATTATTCTAATCGTTTAAAATACTTTCATAGAAATGTTTTATTTTGGTGATAACAACAATATAAGATCAAGACTCCTTCAATATGTTAAGGGATACTTGAATGATATTTCTGTGTTTATCTTTCAAAATTGAAAACAATTACCATTACTTTCGAAAAAACAATTCTCAGTGAAAGAGATAAGTTTATATATCTATACATATATGCATTTGTAAAGTAGAAAAACCAAATTTCTTAATAAGGCAAATAATATTAAAATATTTCGAAACTCATGAAATGTATATAATTGCTTATGATAAATGTATATTAACATATAATACAAGTATTCAGTAAATTTTTCAAGTTGATGCGACTACCTACTAAAATAACTAATATTGTGGACTAATTTCTATATCTATTGAGAAATTCAAAAAAATATCAACAAGACGAAATTATCATATCAGAAAAATTGTAAGTTAGTATATATAGTCATAGTGGAGCAATCCTTGTGGTCAACATCGTATACTTAAAAAATATAATTTAAAAAAAACACATCATTATAAATCCAAAACATTCCTCTTTTCACTTATTCGACTACAAAAACTACCTAGTACTTACACTTCTTATTGGATATAAATCATAACTATGGTAATTAGTTTTCATATTTAATATTTCTATAAATTAAGTACACTACACTTTTAGTGTAACGTAATTTTTAATAACAGAATTATAAAACAAATTTATAACAAAATTTAATTAATTTCTTGATTCTTTAGTGTCTTACTCATTTTATATTATAAATAATAATGCAATGTTTTAATAATACCTGATTTTATTTAATATTCATGCTTTCGTTGCTTTATATATATTTTGATCATAAAAGCCATAAAAAGTATTTTATTTAAAATTACACTTTATAGGCAGTGCTGATCGAGTACTACAAATATTACTGTAGTTATTAATGCTTATGGTTTATGTTGTTAGTCTAAATTATAAAAACAATTTAATTTTTCAAGTATTTGTGTCATTTATATTCAAACTTTTAAGAGGTTAACCATGTCCATGTGCATTCACTATTCCATATAAGTTATGACTTATTAATACCTAAAGTTTTTAAATATTTGTAGTATAGAATAACCATATTTTTGATTATCCATGCGTTACAGGTTTTATATGTACCTACTTCCTAGTATGCAATTATTTTTCAATGTAAATTAGGTGATATATATTTATTAAAAAAAATAATGTTTAATTGCTAACAGTACGAAAATGATATTTTGTTTGATATTATATATCATTAACCACAGAAATATAACAAATATTTTTACACATATTAACTATTAACATATTAATTAATAAAAATAGAAAGAACTAAATAATTATCGTTGTGAAGTTAAAGATTAGGATTTATAAATGTGTTAATGCAATATTTTGACGCAAAAATCATATCATTTTTATTGATATTTTATTTTATTTATTTATTTATTGTTAAAAATGTTATAGAAATATTACAAAAAATAAAAAGATTTAGAAATCACAACTATTTTATTCTAAAGTAAGAATTTATATTCATAACATGTTTTTTCATTTTAACCTAATTGACCGTTTGCCAACAATTAATATCTTACATCATAATTTATTGTTAAATGCCCACCGTGCATACAAAAATACATCGAATGTGTTATGTTTTAATCAAATAAAAATACGTTTTTTGTTACATTGTAATTATTAAAAAATAATTCAATGGAATAAGTGGTTCTGGCAAAAAAAAATTAATAATCTATTACGTATAAAATAAGTTCATAAACATTTTTATGATTGTTTATAAATAGTAAATACGTCACTGATTTTCCCATAGAAGTATAGTAAAAATAACCAACTTTTTATTCAGATGTATAATTTGAAAAGGTTTAGCTAATAATATCGTTAGCACATGGATTTTTTTTAGAAACTATCAAAATTTAATTCAACAAGGAATATAAAGTAAGTCACATTGTTTTATACAAGGACGAACTAAAGTCTATAGATTAATAATTTTAACTGAAAATGTATATCTTCTGAAAAAAATTGATTTTATATCAATTGGATATAGTTGGAAGTAAATATCGCATTAAATACGTATCTAGTTACGTATGTGAGAAAATAATGAAATTGTTTCAGGAACAGGTATAAAATCAATTATATACACCGGCTTCTATTCTAGACGAGTCGTAATTTATACACTTTGTAACGGATTACAGAATATCCAGAATGATAAACCTTATTTGAGCTGAACTTGATTTATTTAAAATGTATTTACTTTGTTATAGATTAGAATAAAATTTAAAGTAGACATTGAAAATTATAATTGCAGTAGTCAATTTTCTCAAGATAAAAATGATCGCACTGTTAGTAGTCACTCCAGGTTCCAGCTTAAGACAGTTCAATTATTGAAAGAAAATAATTAACAAGAGCAGTCAAAAAAAAAAAAAAATTTATAGAAAGGGAAACGCTACCGAAATTAATTTGTAATGGGATCTTTGAAAATAACAATGATTACATAATTCATATTGTAATATGCATAAAGTAGATGAATAGGCGACCAAGAGAATACTAGTAAAACTCACTGATTGGAGTGATTAATGCGAGTGTCAGTGTGTCACTTGAACTAAAACATAAAATAAATCTGGCTACTATAAAATATCTGAATCACATGAATTTTTTGAATCAATAGTAAAAAATCAATTTTTGGAATAAACTTCTTTTCGACTTATGCACTTAATTATAAGCATTATAAAATATCACTTAATTTATTGGTCGTTGCAAACAATTTCACAGTGCGAGTTAGGAGAAGGTATGAGATGTAACTACATTAAAACAAATCTCAATTTTATTTTAAGCTTAGTAAGAATGCAAGGTAATTTGTTTGCTCGTACCAGTCATATACTAATGATGTTGTAGTAAAAAAAATAATGTAATTAGATCATTTAAATTAAATATGTTTAATAAGAACGTATACAGTTTGATTGTTTACGTATTTAAATATTTCAAGCATAGTTTTATTATATTTTTATTTAGAGCTTATTATGATACACAGTATAATAATATGTTCAAATTAATATTAATTATTACTATATATAAGTTATGATGTTTAAAAATAATAATATAGTGTTATGACTTATGAAGTTGATGAATTCCACCATTCAATTATTTTTCGTATATATTTTGTGAATAAATATATAATGTATTTTATGGTAAATGATAATTATAGTGTATTTGTATTTTTATAAAGCTACTTATATAATATAATTAAATCAAAAATGGAACCCAAAAAAATTAAAATTAAAAAAAGAAGGGTGGGCCTCGCTTTGCTGTACAGTTGGGGGTGGAGTGTACCTCGTTTATAGGATAGGTCATTATGACAATGGATTTGTTAAATTTGAATGCAATGATAGATATCATTGTATACGAATGACGATTCTGAACGGAGTTAATATGTTTGTCTAAAATGTGTATATAATAATATAGTATTTTATATTTAAATTGAATGATAATAAAATTTCGTAAAAATTTATATTTCAAACAGTTATAAAATTTTTTCTTTTAAGTCCGGTATAAATTTTTTTATATATTTTTGAAGATTAGCTTATGGGCAACCTAGTGTTAAAATTTTGAATCTTAAGTATAAACAGAAAAAATTTTATGAATTTTCAACTACAAAATAACTTGCAAATTATCCCGATTTTAACATATTTTATACAAATTTGAACTTTATGGGCTTATAAAAAAAATTTGAGTGAATCCATCTCCGATATTTTTTAGTTACAATTAGTATTACTTATATTTAATCCTTTAATTCATTTTCAAGAGTTTTTGGACAGCCAAAAAAATTTTATAGGTATTAAAAAAAAAAAAACTTACAAAAATCGAAAATTTAAATTGTCTATAAATAAATCAAAATACTTTGAAAACTTAACCATGTATAGAAAACACCAATATAAAGATTTGGTGAAAATTTCAAGTTGTTGCGGTTTTTCGTTTTTGAGTTAGAGCATTTTAAAAAAATGTAATTTGTAAAAACCTGATTTTGCGTAAAATTTCCTGATTTTTCGTAATTTTTTTTATTGTTTTTTTCGATTTTTGCAAAAAGTATTAAAAAAGTTGGATTTTTGACTTGCCCAAGTACCATCTACATTCACTTTCCTTTCAGAAAAGTTTCTGTATAAACAAATTGAAGCATTTTTACTGCAAGAAAAGTTGTCGTCAGACACAAAAAAAAAAAAAAAACACACACATCATTGTAAAATCAATAGATTCCATCACTCCGTTCAGAATCTAATATATGTGATCTATTACACAATCTAATATTTTTTTAACACTTCATTTATTGTTTTTGTATAAAGTATTATATGTCTGCAACTGTTTATAGTTTATTGTATCCTTCTTGCATGATTTTATTTTTTTTATATCTTAATTTTAACCATGAAGTCGATACGTAAAAATATTTTTTTCTTTATATTTCTCTTTTACTTCTTTTTGATTTATTAATATAGAAGGTCTCGGAATGATTTCGAGAGTCAACCAGCCAATTCGTCTTTGGGGTAAAGTGTATCGAACTGACAGCCTCAATATGCAGGTAACCCAAGATAATTCAAGTACATGATATTATATACTATATATAAGTATATATTATGTGATGGAAAAAAAAAATAAATAAACGTTGGAAAACGATTCTTCTCGTTTGAAATATCAAAGCTCACAAATTGTCCTGCAGTAGTGCAGTGTCCGCTAACGCATTTTATTATTGATCCGGTCGTCCTGGGGCGGTCGATTTCAGAAGAGCGTTTTCCAAGTCCGTCAATATATTGTTCAAATATAAATAGTTTTACATTCTACGTGCCTTGTAATAGCATATTTCCGCGTGTTGGATAATATTCATAACACTTGATCGGATGGTCCGGTAGATACGTCATCGTGTTCGTTCGCGTTACGTCACGTGAACACAGTAACGAGTACCTATCTACCTAATAAATGTTTATTATAAGTTATACGAGTAACTTCTACCAGCTACCGCGCTCACATTGGGAAGAAAAAAACCGTTGTCGTATATACACGTCTTATACCATACCTCCAAAAACTATTTTACCGCGTTGTTCCGTTCCGAAGATACATTTTGTCGTCAGTAATTTGATGGGCGTATACGCGTTACCCATATGCAGAGAATTTACCTAGAATCATAATTAGAAAGCTGGTAATTTATAATATGTATTACCATTTTATTTGCGCCAAATATTCCGACGGACGATGGTTGAAATACCCACGTAGTACTCGTATAATATGGTTGTACTGTTATTATTATTCATCGTGATGTTTTATATTATATCAAATCGCTGATATAATTGTATTTCCTAATTCGTATTATTACGTTGTCTATACATTCATAGGTCATTTGAAAAAATCATTGTAATTTTTTTTTTATATATAGGTATATAATATATTATGTATGTTCAAATTTCTTTCATTTTATGTGTTTTTTTTTCTTAATTATTCTTCTGACTTCTAAATATTTGGAATTTCTAGATAAAAGTGAATATGCTTCATTGAAATTGAACACCATTCTACTTGTTATTTGTAAGCAATAAATGTATTCCGCTATTTTCACAAGCACGTCCCAAAATTCAAGTCAACTATCAATTTATATTCATCATCATAAACTAGGGCTGTGAGTTTTAAAATTGATGATTTTAATCAGAAACCGAAAACAGTGGAGGTAATAATTCATAGATATGTAGGTGGTAGGTCTCATAATTTAAAAATTTGTTGTGCCCCTTGGGCCACCAAAGTCTGAACACGCCTATGAATACTATACTAGCGTTTCCAAAAAAGTTACCTTTTAAATTTGGATATTTCACTTACGTTCCATATGAAGTATCATCACTGAATGGATATCATATAATGTTGCCAATTTACCATGTTATACCTGTGTTCGTTGTTCGTTTTTACATTAAAAAGTACTAAACATTTTCTTATCTTATGTATTAAAATAATCAAATCGATTTTTAAAGTTTTAAATAATGCGATTCTCACTTTTACTTATTATGTCATTCAAACATATACGTGCGGTCTGCTTAATGTGTTATATTTTGATGTAATTACGATTAATTTTATTATCATAATATTTAGGTAATCATAAAAAATAAAAGTCATGCACAATATTAAGGTACATTAAATTCAACTCATTTGACTTTATGTGAATGAAAATGTTATAATTAAAACAGAAATGGAACGTTCTTTAGTTAAAATTCAAAACATTTTTCTAGATGTAATTACACAAGTATTTACATAATAGAAATATTTAATTTATATAAATGAAATAATGTTTTTTTTCTTTTGTTTGCCAAAAGGTATAAAAAAAAATGTTCATATTATTACTTTAAATTTACAAAATAAAAAGATTAATATAAATACGTAATAAAATATAATATTAAAACATTAACAAAAGAAAAAATGTTTTCGGAAAATATTTGACTTTTCTAAACTTTTTATCGTTGTCAGGAGCATTTTATCTTGATTCTTGGGTTCAGTGAATTGTAATGGTCATATACTTCATCATAGAAAATACTTTTGTGTCTTCGAGTATTATAAAGTATTACAAAAAAATATGTTGCCATTGATATAAACGTTTCGCAATTCGTAAATATTTTAAATCCCCGTCAGGCATCGGCCTGTATGGATACAAAATAATTCATCCTCTAGTAGGTATAATGAAATGAATGCTAATTTTAAAGGTTAATGTGGCTAAACATTGTTTATGTCTGCAATATTTATATATCGATTCAACTAACAGTAAAAACAAAAATAATGAACACATTTTAATTTGAAGATAACATTTCTTAAAATGTATTATTCACGACCTGTTTTTATGATGCCGTAATCTAGTGATGCCTTGCTATGCGAGTTGTTTATAAATACGTACTTACTAACTGTTGAAGTCGTTTGCTTAGTACAGGTCTTGGCCATCGGATGGCCGCTTAATACAGGACCAACATTATTATGACCTCTCCTCGTGTCTTGATGACCTACGCTATACCACCCGCATTTCTTCAAACCGGTTAGCGCCCCCAAGGTATCCTGTTGTTGTTGCCAAGTCGATCATGTTTTGTTGTGGGGTGTATTTTTATTATTTTTTCTTCATGCGTTAAATACAAACAGCATTGACATACAATTTTTATAAATGTCAAGTTTATATATTCAACGTTTAAATATTTACTGAGACAACATACGTACTACATGTTAAATTACCAATCACCTGCACAATTCAATATTGATGATTAAAATTCAATATGATTATCTATCGTATATAATAAAAACGTTACAGATTTATCGAATCACGTAAAGTAGGTACCATTATGATTTTATGAATAATATTATTATGCATGTGTCTTTTAATCAAGAATCATCGTTTACTTGATAAATAAAATAAAATATTTTTTATACAGTTGATACAACTAATTTCACATTTCAGTGTAGAATTATTCCAATAACAAGGCCGTGTATGAAGTATAAAACTATTTTCGAAAAATTTTCAAAAAGTGCACAAAACACGGAAAGCATACCTACTACCTATCTATTATTGTAACGCATATACTTAGTCAAATTAATAGATATTATACATATTTTCAAAACTGCATTGTTCGTCGGTCAGGACTCAACTTGCATACATTATGCCGAGACATTTTATAGCATCAACCGATTGCAAGTTGGGATTGGTGTAAGCGATCTGTTATGATATACGAAACGGACAATCGGCAATAAAATTCCGTTTTGTGAGAAAAAATAAAAATGAAACCATTTCGGATACCGGACGACTACAAAACCGCAAAACCAGGACTTAAATTGTGTATACTACTTATACAGTGGTGCGTAGTGCAAAAAGTAATAAGTGTGATGTGTGAACTGCTATACGAGATTCTTTGAAAACATGTAATATGAAGATCCTCTTATTCATTGAGATGACGAAAACAGTCACTTGCGTAAACGAATATCGCATATAATATTGGTTTATATTTACTATATATAGGTAGGTAAACCACACGGACAAGGTATCCATTTTTTTCCCCAATGGTATTTTTGCCGAAAGTCGGTAAACCTCAATGCTTTTTTTCCGAACGACTTTTTCCGACGGTTATTGTCGAAAATAAAAAATTAATACTATTGACTACTGTAAGGACTACTGTAAGATAGTAAAAATATTTTTTCTTATTTAACTAAAATAGTATTTTATTTATAAAACATTTTACACAAATAGAAAATAAATAATAATCAATATAAATTATACCTAACATAAATAATTATGGCTAATGTTATCAACAATTCTCATTTTTACACCTAAATCAAAAATATGTAATAATATAATAATATAATTTCAGTCATAATAAAGAAAAAATAATAACTCAATAAAAAAAAAAATAGTATAAAATAAACTTGTAAATTTATTGTATTATTATCTAAAGACTAAAACTAACTTTCTGCATTCAACAAACATACACAATATAAAACAAAACATGAGAGACAGAGGTCGTAAACTAACGTAACGGTTAACAATTTTATAAAGTCGGGTGTGTACAAAAATTGATCTTAGTAATTTATCTTAATAATTTTATTAGTTTATTACTATTAAAAATCTTCAATTTTGCTAACTAAATAAAATGCAAGCAACACCTTTTATTTGTAATAGTTTATGTAAAACTCATTTGACACATTTTATACAAATCTGCTCACGTACTATTTCCGATATCGTAATCACATAGTAAATTCTTCAATTAAGACTAAATTTTGGAGATTTTTAACAATATATAGTGTTAATAAATTTAATATTCACCATTTGGAATTAAGCATACAGGCACGGATAATAAATACATACATTACCTATGCAAGTTAATTTTGTGTAAATTAATATTGTGCTTTTTTGATTTTTTTTTTTTCGTTCCTTTTTCGGGAACAAAAACAGTCAGAAAAAAGGTTTTTGGGCATACGGACTTTCGGGAAAAATTTTATTCAAGAAAAAAGGACATTCGGGAAAAATACCGTCCACACGAGTCGGATTTCCGGCGCCTTGTGCGTTATATTTCTATTTTCGGTAACAAGTTTACACGTCGAACACGTACCGGCATTCATCGATCGAGTTGGTGGAAGAGAAAACCCGTTACATGTCGCGTGAATGCGCTTGGCCGGTCGCGCGCGCTCGCGCCGTTTGGTCAGTCAATTCAACACGTCGGCCGGATACACGTGCGAAACTGCCGGACGTTTTCGTGAAAGATCGACATTCGCCAGTTCTTTTCGCGCGCGCGTGCACGCGTCCTGTTTTTATTTATTTATTTATTTTTTTTTCAAAAACCGATCAAAACCGACGCACGGCCAAGATTAGGAAATCGCCGGACAATCTTGCAAACGTTTGACGTACCTATACCTAACTGTTACGAATCGAAATTCACACTGTATACATCGTAACGACATCACGTGCACACACTGTACATCAAAATACTTGCAACACGTTTTTGAGGTAGGTAAAGCTGCACATAATATTATAAACCGTAGTAAATTATTAAAGAATTTGTAACATTTATCAGCGTTCAAAACGCAAAACGACATTTATTCAAATTAATTTTTCGTTCTAACCCTACAAACACCGCGAGGGTATAAACATATTCACGTTTGTATAGTTAATATTATATCGGCTAACGAACAATAAATCTTTACTCGACCAAAAGATACGTATTAAACCGTTCTCTCCTCCGGGACAACTCCATTAGAAAATTCACATTTATTATGAATATTATACATTTTAACCACAGGCAAACAGTCTACCAAAAATGTTCCGATTTAAACTCTTACCATGACTAACATTAAAATATTAAATGCACCGCCTATATACAGTCCGTTTTTATATTTTCTCATAAATACATTTTGTATTAGGTGGATCAGTATATTCCTATCCATGTATGTAGTATGTATACCTAAATATTAACCCTGGACTAAATAAAATATAAATTAAATTACGAGCATCCAATTTTAATATATAAAAATCTAAAGAGGGGAATAACGTGTATTTTTTTGAAAATATAAAAATACATTAACAGTTTATAAAATATAACACTTTTTATAAAAATCAAGTATTTAATAATTAGTTAACTTTTTTGAAGGTACTTCATCTTGCCTGCCACAAAAGACGTCCATAATACTTATAATCCAAATAATCTTACGGAGGTAAACTTTAAAGTTCCAACCAGATCTTCTAGAGTTTAGACTATCGGCTTCCTATTACGTCCTTCGACACATCACAAATTATGGCCGAAACCACCCTATACATAGAATGATGTGTTTAGCAAACGTGAACCTCTCTAATCTTTAACCGCCTTTCATACATATAATAATAAGTAAAAAAAAATAGTAAAAATAATATCTGATCAATGTTTATTTTTACTTGAACTTTTCATAACACGATTCTATAGGTATTAAGTATACGTGTTTTAAATTTAAATTTTCAACATGCGCCTCTATATTTGCTGTTTTTTATTTTTTTTTTTTTTACATAATCATTGGTCAACAATAATGATTTCCTTCTAATTTTCTTTATATTAGGGAAATTTCTTTTTTCTTAAATTGAGTCATAATAAAATTCATAAAATATTTACCAACATTGAAGGCGTAAGAATATCTATGCCTAGGAAGTAAACAAATCACGGAATAAAAGAAGTTTATTTAGGAAGTTTTTAAAAATTCCATGTCACTTTTTTGGTTTTACCTTGTATAGTGTATTGATAGACACCACGTCTTATTGAATTAAAAAAAAAACAAACACCTATTGAGCTATTGATTCATATTATCATTGTTGATTAGGTACTACCGAAATACTCATGTAAACATGAATTCAATAATCTATATACTATCAAATAACATCTAGATAAAGAATGTATCATTTTTATTCATTAATTCATTATTTATGTATATAATAAATACGACATTTTTATTTCATTGAAAAATACTATAAATTATATACGAATGTATTTGATTTAAAATCAAACGAGCAAAAAACACTAAAATAATAATTAACCATAGTAATAAGTCGATTTGTACATGTACTATATAGGCGGAAAACCATATTAATTTTAAGGGGGCTAATCATCAATCATTACATTTTCAAAATGCCAAAAATATGTAACATTATTATACGAAACATAAACCATTTTTAGGGAGGCTTACTGCTTAGTCTCTGAAGCCCTAATAATCAATCTTACGTATACTTATATATATATATATATATATATATATATATAGATGTATATAGATACTTATATACAAACTAATAGAAATAGATGATAATAATATAAATTAACGTCTCACTATAATATAATACGTTGTACAGCAATATTTCAAATGGAAGGTAAAATATTTAATAGGATTAGTAATTTAAACGTAGATATATTATATGAATAATTTTTACCTGGAGTAGAAATAAAAAATGTGAAACATCAAAACCTACAATTATATAATATTATTATTAATTTTCAACAAAATTCGGGTGAGTTGTTATTTTCATATTAGACATAAAAGATTACATGACGTATGTTATCATATAATATATTTTTGAATAAATAAGAATATACATGGAGTTATTAAATAAACGAAAACAAAAAAACCTAGTCATCCCAATGACTTTTAATTCAGTGCAAACTTTTGCCCGGTATAATGTAATGTATCACTTTTGAATACGAAGACGGAATTAATACATTTTAATTCCTATTTGCTATCGGGTTTCGAAATATTTCGGAAGTATATTTTTTTTAATAGGTACCTATATCGTACATATGTATCATGTATCACCATTTGTCTTCCGTATCAGTATAAGAATATATTGAAACCACTAAATATAATACTTCACGATGATGTTTATGAGAGATGATAACAATAATTGATAATTAACGCGCATTGTGTGGCCGTATAATATATAGTACCGAGTACTGACATGACATGCGCGTGTAAACGAAAACAGCTACTACACAATGTAATAATAAATAATAACAGTGAATAACAATAATCACAGACGAGACGTAAAAATATCGGATAGGGTACGCGAGCATGTGTGTACTTTTGTGTTGTATCCGTGTCGTCAATGACGGCGGATCTTGGTGAATAAAGACGGATCGGTATTTTTATTATTGCCATATAAGTATTATATTATGCCGCGGTGCACAAGAGACGTATTGTGTGCGAGGGTACAAGTACGCGTATATAATATAATATTATATAAAATACGTCTTGACGACTGCAGCGACCCAAATCGACCGTAAAAACGGCCGTGTCGATTAGCCGCCGCGTGCTGGAGATTTGGCTTCATCATAAACACATATAATGATTAATAATACGTATATACCTACGTTGAGATGGATGAGAAGTCCATAGTCCCGGTCCGTCTATACCATGTATTATTGTTATTTTTATTATTATTATTATTATTACTGCATCCTGCGTGGCTTTCGTCCGTTCGTGAGATGAAATCCACGCGTGCGCGAGTACAAACATGTAATATTGTATTCGAGTTATCGCGTCGTACATTATTATATCTATTATTATTATCATTATTATTTATTTTTTCGAAAAGCCGACTGGTGCGCTCTACGATGATGATGATGATGATCGCTATGTATTATTATCGCCGTATTATTTCTCGCATTGTAGCTGGCATATAATCTAAATTCTTATACATACATTTTCACACGGGCACGTCATCGCGGCTTCCTTCTCCGAGTCGTCGTCAGTTGTCACGCCGTATGTGCGTTGACCTTCAGGAGAACGCGTGCATGCAAATATTTTAAAAATATAGTGATAATAATAAAGTACAATTTATGTGGAAAACGTACAAACTGCTGTATGTCTAGGTCGTGTCGTTTAAATACGCTACCGCCGTCGCTGTCGTAGACTCGCGACCCATGGCCGGTGTTCGCGTACTACCTATATGACCCACTAAATAATAATAATACAATTATGTGATATCCGTTTTTTCGTCGATCGCCTTAACGACTGACGTCCGTCGTCTGCAGTGCGGCAATGTTCATTGTTGACATGACGATCGACTTCAGGTAATCCATCGCGTGCAGCGGTCTGTACACGAAAAAAAAAATCCGTTGCTTAAAATGTTAAAACCCAATAATCGCGAGAGCTCTATATAGTCTAAACCATTCGTTCGAGGGGAAAAAAATATACATTACATTGCATACCAATTATTTCATTTTTTTCTATTTCACTTTTGAATGTGAAAAAAACTTATATGCTCTGCAATCGCGTCTCATTAAAAATACATTCTATTCGATCATTTATGAATGGTGCAGATTATTTATGTGCATTTAATGAACACCTACTGTTACTTTTTTTATCGTGGTGATAATTATCTTATAAATCATATTATAATTAAATTACTTATACTTTATAGATCACAAAACTAACGTTTATTTCTTCTAATTGTACATTTGTTGGATTCAAGCATCTCCGATGTTTTATAGTTAATTAAGTATGATTTTTCTACGTAGAAAATCCATAATATAGTTATTGATATTGTGCACATAGAAAATGGAAAATTATCCTCTGACTTTCTACTAATTATTATTATTACTTAATTATTACTTTTGAGTTTTGATACAAAACTACACAATATAAAATAGCTTAGTGCTTAGAGTACCTATAATATCTATAAGCTTCATACATAGGTGTACCTCAATCTATTTAACTTGGATCAAATAGAGACGCAAATACTACTAAAGTATGTCAGATAATCTAAATATTAAAATTTTAAAAACAAATGCAATTAGAAATAATTACAATTTTAATAATATGTTTTAAAAATACAAGAACATTATTCAAAAAGTGAACTTGAAAAAATCTTATAAAAGGGACTCGTCGAACTTGCTCGTATGCACGCAATACAGTAAATATATTATTATTTTAATTTTAAACTAGATAATTATTGTTCCATAATGTAAAAAAATGATCTTGAATAGAGTTTGGGTTATTCCCCGAAAGCGGTCGGGATGTTATTTTCAGACCGGTTGTTTACTTTCATTTATTCTTGGATATCTTGACGTTATTCTCGATTTTCTCAAAAAAATACTAGAAAACTTAAAAACTGATCGGGGCAAATTGTGTCGATGTCTTATACATACATAGATACTACGTGTAAGACTTAAACATCACTGTACATCATCCTTATTCAAAATTTAAATAACTAATTGAACGAATAAAATTTTTGTTTTATTAAAATATACAAAAATGTTAATATAATGTAATATTTCTATTATCAGTACTTCATATTTGTAGTACACATACATATACTATATTTATTAATCAATCCTATAAGATTACAATATATATTTATGTATTACAAATGGATACGAAATACATTCTTACACTATGTGTACTTGTGATTTGTGAAGTGATAAAATAAATAACGTACTAATAATACTATTATAAATTATAATAAAATGATTTTTTTTTTTTAATTAAGTACAACTTAAGTTATAATCTGCCAGCGAATTGTAATTAATGACTAAAACAAAAACCATTCTAGAACAATTAATTATCGTTAAGAATATGTTTTAAATATTTTAAGCACGAGCAATTTTTTTTATTATTTGTGTTGTACGCTAAGTTTATGCGTGTCTAAGTTTCAGATTTCTAATGTCAGTTTCAATTTGAGCGTTTTAATAATATAATTATATTTCTACGTGGTACAAATATATATTATATTTCTACGTGGTACAAATATATATTATATTTATGGGTCTAAGAACACATACTATAGTCTATAGGCATATAAGGAGTATGGCATGTAAATATACTCTATGTAAGCTATATCGTACATAGGTGAAGTATATTGTATATTGGTAAGCGCTAGAGAGTATAATTCTCTAACATGCTGTATAATATTTATTATATCCAACGTAATCAACGGTTATACATTTTTTTTTTTCATTCATTATTGATACGGCGTTTTTGCAAAAATCATATTTATACTTATTAAATATTAAGTATAATAATATCGAGGCGTAGGTAATCCAAGTATATACGCAGTTAAACGAGATTATCGGCAGCAATAAGAGACTGCAGTTTGGATGATCAATAAAAACAAGCTCGTACAAACAGCTGTATATAGTATAGCTTCCGTTATAATAATGCTATAATTTGAAATCGATACAGAAACGTGAATTGTCGTCCGTAAAAATATATACGCATTAGGCACTGTGTAGGTATATACAGATATGATGATAATAATATTGTTACCTATATGATTTCCTACGAAACGTACGTAATTCCGTTAGGAATATTAGTGGAATGATTTTTTTTTCTCTGTCCTGTGTGCGCGAAAACCGGATTGCGGTGGTAATACATATTATTATTATTATGAATATAATTCAACGCGCGCGATTATGCATAATATAAACGCGCGTGTACATATCTAATAGTAATAATAATAATCATGATAAATTATCGACTACGACGCCGTCGTCGTCGTCGTCTCGCATTATAATATTTACATACATACGTATACAACATAACCTCTGTATACCGACGTATAGTACCTATACAGTATACCTATCTATATTATTATAATACGCACCGCTGTCGCCGGACGGTGCGGAGGCTATATAAAAAGAACTGGTCTCGCGTCGAATTATTATTTAGGTCGTATCTTATAGGTGCACACACGAACGAACCACTACTTCTTACACGAGGGTCAGCCGGCAAACGCGCCGCGGCCGAGCATAAACTTATCATCGCCGTCGCGCAGTCATTATCATCATCTGCATACCCGTCCGAACGCGTTAAACGAGCACCGTAGTACGTACGGTGTACACAATATGTATAGGAGGTGCACGTACAGTTTTTATAAATATACTATATACTGTGTATATATATATATATATTATATATATATATGATATAAAATATTTGTACACGGAGGAAAATAACGCGTACGCGTGCACGGCGTGGCAATTATTATAATATTACTCCGAGGGGGAGGGCATATACTACTATATCGTGTATACGAACGTTCCAACATTCCGTTGGAAATAATATCACTGCCACAACGCACGTAACGAGAAATAATTATAACATTATGTGTTACGGTCGAAGCCCTATCGCCCAATCGATCCGCGGTACGACCGGTCAAACTAGGATGTACACCGCTGCAGATGCGTTAAAGTCTCCGAAATAGCGCGCGACCGTCATCGTGAACGCTAATGTATAAACTGTTGGTATACTGAACGCTGTAAAAATAATATCCCATATCTTAGGACATGTGCATGTCCGTTTTTCTCTGTACAAGTTTCATATACGATTATATTATGTTTCGTTTTTAGTACGCATAATCCATTAAGTCAACATTCAAAACCAATTATTTATTCGACTTTTATCAAGCAAAAATGCATGTAGCGTTTAGGTACGCGCGGGTGTATACGTTTTTGTAAACAAACGAAAAAAAAAAACTCTTTTCGGACATCAACAATTCAGCAATGTATACACTGTGTATATCATGTTCAACAGGTCAGACTTAAGATCGACCAACGATCGAACTTAGGCTGTACAACGTGTAATCTCACATGTATGAACGTATACGAATCTATATATATAAAGCATTTATCGTGTTTACATCATACATTTATACCGCATGAGTTTGCGTACGCACACTGTCAGGTTTCAAGTATCATGTATAATATAATAGGCCAACCAAAAACAGCTTTGTCAAACGATTAGTGAAAATATAATATTACGCTTTACGTGTACGTTAAAATAGTTACAAATCGTCTACTTAGTCCTCGCGCCTTCCGTCGCGACAACTACGCATACGTCATACGCGCACAATGTACACGGTTGCACGTATAATATATTATCTTATACATATAATATAAAAGGATAAACGTAAACTGATGTATTATTGCACAGCCTAAACCACTGGGCTTAGAGACTTGAAATTTTATAAGGAGATTCCTTATACAACGTAAGCGAGCACGAAGAAAGGGATTCAAATTCAATCCTTAATGGAGTTAAAAAGGGAGGGTAAAAGGGGCAACGTGGAAAAATTCACATATAGGCGGAACCGCTAAAGCTATGAGTATGACATTTATGTAGTATTTTTGTTGTATGATGTAATAATCCACTAAAAAAATAATTTTCTAAAATTAAAAATCCCGTAAGAGGATTAGAAAGAGAGGCAAAAATAGTAAAAATCGTCCAGCTGGAACCGCTGAAACTATAAATTTGAAATTTAGTCAGTAGTTTTGGAATACTAATATTTTTTTATGGCATTTAATGTACATATTATACAATGCGTGTACTATATTTGTATGATGTATAGTAGGGATGTTGTCGAACCATTTAATAATATTCTCTATTTTGTATCTAAAACGGAAAAAAAATGTCCTGTTCTGATTTATTCAAAGCACAACGCCATGTGTAAGTATTATATAATGCGTATTTTTATAAAATATGTACCATATATAGGTGGTACCTGTGCATATCATTATAAAAAACGAATAATTCGAAATATTTAAAACATATATTATTCGGTTCAACAAACTATTCATCAATCATTAAAGTATAAGTCTTTACAATATTCACATACACATACATATAATAATGAAACAGAAGTCACACAGGGTTTATATACTTATAATTTCCTAACTAGTATAGTTAGTAACTACTTACTTCATTATAATAAAGTATGATGTGTGAATGTGTTGACAACAGACACGTAATTATAATATAAATGCGTCCCATCTGCAAATGATATATAATATATATTTCACATCATGTTCAACACCCCACGAGATATTTTCACAATAGTATATATATACATTTTAATTACTCCCATCGCTCCATCCCATTCACATGATTAATCGACTGAATCTATAAAATATGGTAAGAAAATGTTCTTTGCGAAGATATATTCCGTTTTAGCATTGAATTTATAAAATTAAAGGTTTTAGCCATATTTCCGGCCTTTCCAGTAAGTTATATGATGTTACGTCATTGATAGTGCCATATTTTAAATCTACGAGATCGAATAACATTTCCAACAAAAAGAAGATGAATTTTCATATTGTCAATGGTCCTCATGGTTTTAATAGAAATAATATTAATTGTACACTCTCTTGGACACCAGATATAGACATGTCTATCGAAAAATCTATAAGCTATTAATTCTCTTCTAGTAATCGTTGAATGTAATTTTATTCCTACAATTTGTTGGTTGAATAAGAATATACTATTAGTATTATGCATTCGTTTAATGAATGTATGTGCGTGTCGCGTGGTGTGTTGCACACAAATGCACACACAGCACGCACTCAAAGTGTATAATGTTTAAACTTTTATGCACAAGTGTCCGCTTACGTCTCAATCGGAATATTAATCATGGCGTATCAATATTTTTATTATTATTATTATTATTATAGTAATATTAATAAATAGTTATAATAATAATAACAATATTGAAATTATTATTATTTATGATGCTGAGAACTATTACTATACGGCGGCATATCTTGATTAATGCAATTTTTAACTTTGTGTTATTTGCTTTCATATAATCACAATACTGGCTAATTAAACCCCGGTCAACGCCGGGTGATGATAGCTAGTGCTAGTAGCTAGTATAATATAATATCACTATGGTTATACATTATCATGTGCTATTATCTCGGTTTGACCGGTGCACACGGATTTAATAATATGTTATTGTTTCCTTTCACGTGTGTTACTAACTCGGGACTCCGGCGTAATTGAAATGTTAATACTATAAGTGTATAATACCATACACATATACTACCCTTAAAACTACTGCGTGATATTACTGCTTGTGGTATGTATGTAGATACGTATTGTGCATACATAGGTATAACATAATATATTATATATTTAGGCATAACGGAGCGAAAATAATTTGTTATACTATATAATATGGCTGTGTAGGTCTTCTCATTGTGTTTTCGTCACGAAATGCGTTTTCTGCTTCCGTGCTTATACACGCGTGTAAGTTACTTTATTTGTCCGCCTTAGAAACGTAACTTTTTTCCATTCCATAGTCATTCTCAGTGATTATAACGACGACCATTTTTCCTATCCATAGGCTCGACTTTTAAATTATCTTTAATATACCTTTAATTGCCTAGTATCAACCTGTGTTACATTGTCTCCATTTGTCTACCCTATGTGACAGGAGAAAAATGGCTAATCTTACGTTTCTTTCTAAACTTATAAATGGTGAAATCGACTCCCCTGCCCTGCTATATAAATTTAATTTCAGAGTTCCAAGTTTTTATTCCAGATACTCTTTTCCTTTCCAAATTCCTTTTAGCCACTGTAATTATCTAATAAATCGTCCTATTGTCCGTATGATGAAAGTGGCCAATAAAAACCCACTATTCCTTAGTACTTAGCATTAAATATTGTCTGTTCGTTATTATAATATCTTAATAATAATTGTAATTGTTGTTATTTTTATAATTTTTCTCTTTATCATTATGTATATACCATACAATGTAATTGGGCACGCCCCGTACTAATAAAATATAAATATAAATAAATATACTAGCCGTAGTTACTAAAAAGTATAAATTAATTTACAAATATTTTTACATTGATGTATTAAAAGAGTAACGTTTACTTCCACTATCTATCCGATACATTACCTATGTTTATCAAGACTAATATTATGGTACTTAAAAAAACTTTTTTAATTGTTACCTCAGCTAAGTCGACAAAAAAAAAAAATTCAATACACATGCAAAGTCAACGATCTCAAACCAGCGTATTCATCCAACACATTTAATTATGCTATGAAAATGTTGGAAATTGTTTAGCTATTGGCTTTCAACATTTCGTTCGACCCGCACAAGAAAAACGCGCGCAAAACACACGAAAAACAATATAATACATTAAAACATAGTAATAGTAATATTACTATATAATGCACATATTATATTATAATAATATATCATATGATTATATCTAAATAAATTATGATATTTATATTTTATACAATACGACTATGTAAGAGTGCTGTGGTCGTACGATTTTACATGCACACCCGATTATATATTGTCTCCGCGGAAATATTAATAAACTATTCCACTAAACGACTAGACGATGCACACAACAAACGACGACGAATTTAGACCGAGACGAATTTCTTGGCTTATATATCATATTATAATATTATACAGTATATAGACGTACGTTTTTGTTTTTGTTATTTTTTGTTTTTTTTATTCTCCCGTCTACGGAGACAATGCTCATAATAACGCTCAGCACGCACCACATTATATACAGCAGGTATATTATACCTCATATACGCGTGTTATCACACAAGGCATGTGTACACCCGGCGAGTTCTGTTTCCGACTGCGCAATTGGTTTTCAACATCTATTCTCCCCCGCGGCTGCAAAATTAGATCGGCGGCCCGTAGTCGCGCGTTATACATTCAACAGGTGTATATATATATATATATATACACATCAATAAGTATCCGAATAAAATCTAGTATAACGGTGGCCCGCAATAGCCATCGGTGAGGACACAAATAAGTAGGCATTGTGTGGGTATACGTGGGTACTTTTTGCCGGAGTGTCTGACATAGATTCGGAAATCGAAAACAATAAGAGTTAAGTACACTGCAGTATAGATAGGTACCGCAAATTGTGTGACAACACGCGCATATTATATCATGTATAATATGCATTGGTGTAAGATCGACTAAGTATTATGTTCGAGTATCGAGTGTAACGTGTTGACAATAATGACCGGTGCTAAATCATTATAATAATGTAAGAAAATTTAGAAAATGCCGTTGAACGTATAATTTCTATTGGTACAATATACGATGAGTATACATAAAGGCTATTACACATAGATAAA
Source organism: Chaitophorus viminalis (assembly GCA_025469195.1). NCBI lineage: Eukaryota > Metazoa > Arthropoda > Insecta > Hemiptera > Aphididae > Chaitophorus > Chaitophorus viminalis. Next base: position 38,317 of record JAIPRK010001164.1, read on the forward strand.
TGTTTTTTTAGATTCTGAACGGAGTGATGGAATCTATTGATTTTACAATGATGTGTGTTTTTTTTTTTTTGTGTCTTGTCATCACGTTTTGGGGCAGTAAAAATGCTTCGATTTTCTCAAACAGCAACTTTTACGAAAGGAAAGTGAATGTAGATGGTACTTGGGCAAGTCAAAAATACAATTTTTTCAATACTTTTTAAAAATACCGAAAAAAACGATAAAAAAAAATTACAAAAAAACGGGAAATTTTACGCAAAATCACGTTTTTACAAAATACTTTTTTTTTAAATGCTCTAACTCAAAAACGAAAACCCGTAACAACTGGAAATTTTCACCAAATCTTTATATTAGCGTTCTATATACATGATTAGGTTTTCAAAGCATTTTGACATATTTTGACTTATTTATAGACAATTTAAATTTTCGATTTTTGTAGAAAATTTTTTTTTTAACATCTATAAAATTTAATTGGCTGACCGAAAACTTTTGAAAATTTAATACATGGTATATATTAAGTTAAACTAATTGTAACTAAAAAATATCGGAGATCGTCTCATTCAATTTTTGTTTTATAAGCCCATAAAGCTCAAATTTGTATAAAATGTGTCAAAATCACGATAATTTGCAAGTTATTTAGTAGATAAAAATTCATAAAATTTATTCTGTTCATACTTAAGGTTCAAAATTTTAACACTAGGTTGTCCATAAGCTAATATTCAAAAATATATAAAAAAATTTCTACCGGACTTAAAAGAAAAAATTTTATGACTGTTTGAAATTTAAACTTTTACGAAATTGCATTATAATTCAATTTAAATATAAAATACTATATTATTATATACACATTTTAGACAAACATATTAACTCCGTTCAGAATCGTTATTCGTATACAATGATATCTATCATTGCATT